>CAUYRT010006525.1:0-65515 GCA_963574885.1 Lepilemur ruficaudatus
GTAATATTTACCTTAGCATGCAAGCGTAGAAATTCATTAGAGATTTAGAAAAAGTGATTATATACATTTTAGTCTGGGTCCATAAAAAGTAGATATTATGATTGTCAGAATTTCATCATCTCTTTAAATTGTTGCACTAATCATTTGAATCATGTAGCTATAATTTTAAAAAACAAGATTTTTGTTAAAGCATGTCTACTTTAAAGAATGTTTTGTTAATTTTCTTAAAGCCTAAGTTATCTTAAAAACTTATAAATGTTTGAGTTAATTTTAGAATTAAATAGTTTAAGCAAATTAAACAAATCAGGAAACATACAAATAGTCATTGTGATTTTCATCACTGTCAAAGGCTACAACATTTTGATTTTGCTGAATTCTTGTGTGTCTTGAAGATATGAAACTCTTGGAGACTAGAAATTTGTTTAAGTCTGGTGTAATGCCGATTAATAAAATGGATATATCTTTAACTTCTTGTCCATAAAAATACTTGTTGATTGAACAACAAGTAAATAAATGAAGTTTCACTATACTAGTCTAGGAAGGATAGTCTTTCTACACTGAACCATATATAATATGATTATTCAGTTCTATATTTAATGTCTTCCTTATATTTCAAGATTCTTTTTTATTTTCCCCTGTGTAATCATGATGTTTGCACCTTGTAGTCAACTTTACTCTTTGAAAATATAACCTTATAAAATACATTGAAACATATTTTCTTTTTGAAGGAAAAAATAAGGAGATATCAACAGACTGAAAAAATGTTTTCAGAGGCATAGTCTTCAGGAGAATACTGGAGTTCATGAGACCTCAAGGTTAGCAATTTATACATTATTATTTTCATGCTTATACAGATTTGAGATATAACTGTGTTAATGTTCCAAGTTGTTATTGCTAATGCATAATCAGATAATAGGGAGAAAAGTTCCTGCTTCAAATACATGTTTTTAACAAAATCTTCTCAAGACTTTAAAAAAATCCATTCATATTATTATAGAAATGTACCATTTAGTTTCATTAGGTATGGTTAAAAGAGAATAATATTTTAAGAGAGAAACACTGGTTATTGTAATTTGTTTCATTTTTAAAGAGTAGTATTATTAGCATAAAAATAAATATTAGACATCTCTATAAAATTTTCTTTCTGATGTGTTAAAGACTGTACACCTATTTAATGAATTTTTAATTTTTTTTTTTTGAGACAGAGTCTCACTCTGTTGCCTGGGCTGTAGAGTGCCGTGGCATCAGCCTAGCTCACAGCAACCTCAAACTCCTAGGGTCAAGCAATCCTTCTGCCTCAGCCTCCCGAGTAGCTGGGATTACAGGCATGTGCCACCGTGCCTGCCTAATTTTTTCTATATATTTTTAGTTGTCCAATTAATTTATTTCTATTTTTAGTAGAGACAGGGTCTCGCTCTTGCTCAGGCTGGTTTTAAACTCCTGACCTTGAGCGATGCTCCACCTTGGCCTCCCACAGTGCTAGGATTACAGGCGTGAGCCACCGCGCCCGGCCTGAATTTTTCATTTCTTTTGTATCTTTGGCTGCAATATATACATATATAGACATATAAGGATATATGGAAGGATAGCTAATCAGCAATCCTTCTAAAATTCCTTGACTCTGATTCTCTGACTTTCCTTAACTACAGTCAAAGAAATAACACTTTCACTGGAAACTGTGGTTTTAACAAAATGACAGTTAATATGAATGAACAAGAAGATAACAGGAATCTTTTCTAAGTTGCTTAGGATCACAGGACTGGAAAAGAATCAGCCTACACATTACTAAACAGTTTATTATAATGACAGACTACTGTAAAATAATTATTTACAAGTTATAAATGTAGGTTAAAATGGTTTACTCTAAAAAGTAGATGATTTCTGACTTCTTTATGTCATGGGGACCCAATATTAAATATTCATAATTTTAAATGAAGAAATACTGATGATCTTTTATTTTGATTGTCTTGGTTAGGCTTGTCATTAGTGTCTGTATCTTTTTCTCATTCATCCCAGGGTTTATTCATTTCTTTAGAACTTATATGCAAGGCAATGAGCAAAATGCTTTGGTTATTTCAAAATGAATAAGATATGGTCCTTGTTCTCAAAAATTGCCAACCAATATGTTACCCATAAATTAATTTTATTATTAACTCAAGCAACACATAATTTAAAAGACAAGCTAGATTTTAAAAGGGCATGTAATTAATTCTAAAGCCAAATGGGGATTATTTGGGGATTATTCATACTTTCCCATTATAGCTTTTATTAGCCTAGAATACTAAGAGTTTATACCAATGAGAATGTTGCTCCATTACAATACACATCCTATGACTTTTTATTAAGGTAGCTTGCTCTTCAAGTACAACACAAGTAATATGAGATTCTAAGAAAGAAAAGTCTCTCTTTTGCCACGATAGCAGATTTAATTTGTGGAAAATAGTTGCTCAAACATCTATGAAAAGAACAAAGGTAGCACTGCCTACTTTTTGTTTTTCATTCCAGCACATTCAATTTCTTTATTAAGCTCACTAGAGAATTAAATCATTTCCCCAATGGCCTAGAAAGGCTTGTGGGTTTGAAAGGGATTGAACACTATAAACCCCTAAGAGAGCACATGCAAATAGTAGCTCGGTGAGTAAAAAGATCTGAAATGGAGTGGGAGTCCAGACTGCTTGAAATGGAACTGCACGGCACTGTGCTTCTCAATACAAGAAATGTCTTGGCAAGTTAAAGCAAGTGAAGAAATTAAAAATAGTAAACTTCCGTTTTGAAAAGTCAGTGAACACATCCCTTGCCTGATTGTGCCATTAGAGAAGTAGTTAAGTTATATAATAACCATAATCATTTAACAAATATTCATCACACGTGCACCTACTATGTGCCTGGAGGTGGAGGGGCGGGAACAGCAGTGAATAAACTATACTAATATCCTTGCCTGAGTGGAAATTACATTACAGTGGGTGGAAATAGATAGGTTATAAAAAATAAAGTTAATAGTGTTCCGTTTGATGGGCATAAGTGCCATAGAGAAAAAGAAAAATAGAAAGTGATTATGAAGTGTAAAGAGGAATGGAATTTTTAAATAAGCTTAATGACTTAGTACTACATGATTTACACAAAAGAAATAGATGTCACTTTTGTCCATATAGAACCAACCAAAAACAAGTGTGATGAAATAAATACCTGATGGTAGGTTTCCTAAATCATTTATTTGTGAAGGTAAATATTGTCAGTGTCTGTAAAATAAGTATGACTAGTATCTCTTTTGCAATTTCATCAGAAAGAAAAATATTATTTTTAAAAAGGATGCTATAGTTGTTACATGTACATAAAATGTCATAATGTTTGCAATAAATAAATATACAATTGAACTTGGATTAGTTCATCCACTTACTAAAGGGGTAAAGACTGTAACTATTCAGCTGTGTGTAAGGGGCAATCAACCCTTTTTCTAATTAAATAAAATATTATAAAACCTAAAGTAGTTAAGGATCTCTATGCCACTGTATATAGTTGATACATGGTGCTAGAAGTTTCTATATTATTTTCTTTCTGTTGTTTAATTATCAGTCTTATCATTTTAAGAAAACACTGAGTATCAGGATTGAAAACAGAAGGAAAATATTTAAATACCACTTCATTCATATAGTACCCTAGTTTCTTAAGTGATGTAGGTCTCTGTTGTGCATTTTTTATTAGAAGATATAGGAAGAGTAAGAAATTATAATAATTAATCTATTTGTGATCATTAGCAAATGAGTCATCAGGTTTCTTTTGTTGGTAGTCTGGTTGGAATTTTCCTATGCAATGTTTGGTGCTGACCACAGGAGTCTAGAGGTGTTTAAGGCCCAAATTTTCCTGCCCATTTTTTGCAATCCATCTAGACTATGGATGAACCCATCATGAAATTGGCATTATGTTAGAAGTCATTCAGTCTGAGTTTACTGGATAGAGTTGAGAAGTTTAGCCAATTTCATATGCAGAAAAAGTAAGTGACTCAATTCATTTTTATTGAAAACAAGTTAATGTGAAGTAAACATCTGCCTATCAACATATGAAGAACAAAGTTTAAATTAAAAGGCCTTAAACCCTATTAAGTACTGCAGTTCCATCAATCTTCCAAAAGACAGGTATTGTAAGCAGTATATTATCTAAAAGAAATAAGTGTCCAGTATTGGAGCATGAAAAGAAGTGCAAAGTAAAGGTCATGATTGTTTAGAGGCTCTGTCTCAACTAAACCAAAGCAGAGAGTGTCCATTACATGGTATATTGTAGAGAGAACTGATGGTCAGCTCTATGAGCCTGATGATAAAAGGAAACCAGTGTTGTCTGTTTTGGGAAAAGGAAAAGAAAAGGAAAAATTAGAGATGCAGAGGGCTGGTGGAAGTTTATAGGGAAAACAAAGACTTCTCATATAATGTCACTGTGTTAGAGGTAGATTCTTCCCAAACCAATATTGACCTTTCCTGAATTCATCTGGAAATGTCAATAGAAAGAACTAGAAACTCTAGTAAAGGAAAACTGAAACATGACTTTTCAAAGGCAAGTAACAAATAGCAAAAAATAGTTAAAAAACCGCTTTTCCTTAAAGTCCCTTGCTTTGATCCTCTCTATCTACATTTGCCTCACAAATTTGCTAATGCAAGAATCATTTGCAAATTTGCAGCACAAATCCATTTCCCTATGATGTTTTCAAATAATGACGCTTCCATCCTCACACAGACATACATCTTGGAATCTCACGTCACCTGACGTGCCCACACTCTGGGTGGTCCTTCCTTGTGTGCCTCTGGCTTCAATGGTTCTCCAAGTGATTGCCTAGATTCTTACTGTTCCTTCCTTCTTACAAATAATTTATCTAATCTGGGGTTTCTCAACCTCAGCCTCAGCACTATTAACATTTTGCTCCAGATAATTCTTTTTTTTTTTTTTTTTTGTCAGCCTGTAGAACTACCAGTTTATAGATAATTCTTTTTTGGTGGGGCAGGAACTATTCTGTCCATTGTAGGATATTTAGCAGCATCCCTGGCACTAGATGCCAGTAATACTCCATCCCCCAGTTGTGACAACCAAAAATGTCTTCAGACATTGACCAATGTCCCCTCAGGGCAAAATTACCCCAGGTTGAGAATCATTGATCAACCCTAACCTCTATTATCTCAATAAACTTCCATTGTACAGCAACCACAAAACCTCACGACCACCTCCCCCATCTTATTCTCAATCAAAACATCTCAACAGGGACATTTTAAATACCAGCTTCCCTTTTTAAAGTGAAATTCACCTCTTTTTGACCACATGTATGTTTTAGTTTCCTTTTAGTTGCTTAGGTCTAGCCCTGTATCTAAAATGTGTCTTATAAGATGTTAAGACACAATATTAAAAAATTAGCTTAAAGAAGAAATAAGGTAAAAACATAAGGTTAAGTTAGGAGTGAAGTTATGTTACAAATGCAATAAACTTCTTTCTTTTCACTTCTTTTTCTTAGAGTTCAGTGAGACTTCTAGTACCTTTAATCCTTCCATATTCTTCATGTCTTGCTTGGAATTTTGGGACACCAGCTGCTGACTTCCCATAGCTCTACCGCCTGTCCTTTCTTACACAGTACCTGTAACCTTGACTCTAAGCTATATCTTCTCTTTTCTTATGCCTGGGCTCACGAATGCTACAGGAGCAAATTATACCACTCTGCAGATTTACGGTTTTCTAATCTGAGTTAGTCCCACAATAGCATTTACTAATCCTTTTACTCTGACTGTGGTCAGCCACTATTTTCAAATTTTATCACTCCACTTAAGCCACACCATCTCTCCCCTTCATTCTTAGTGCACCTGCTATTTTAATAAGAAAATTGAGGTCATTGTGTTAAAATGACTTGTGACTCCTTGCCAATTCCCTCCAGCATCAAACAGCGATGTCTGTAAACATACTTACTTTTTTCCCACCAATCTTGAAAAAGGATCAGGAGTTTTTCCTGCTATTCAAGGCAAAGCCTGTGTTTGATTTTATTCCCTATTACTGAGGCTGAAACCTTTTGCCATTAATTGTCTCCTTTTCATCCTTTATCTTCAACTTCTTTTTCTGCTGGCCTTTTTCCTTCGGCCCATTCATGTTCTCCACATACCTATCCAAGAGAGGAAATTGACAAAGAAAAACAAACCGACCTCTCTCTTCACTGGGGCTCACCACCGCTACCATCCAATTTCTCTGCTCCTCAACTCATTCAAACTCTCCATAGCAGCGGTCTACATGTATTATCTCCAATTTCTAAGGCTCAGTCACTCCTCAGCTCAGTGCCTTCTGATTTCTAACCCCATTTAATAGAGCATGCTCTCTCTAAAGGCACAGATGACCCGCAGCCCTTATCTTGACTGGCTCTCTCGTGGGTATTTGACACTGGTAACTACATTTTTTCTTCTTTCACTTTCTGGACTATTGTTATACCCCTCCCTCTTCCTCAAATCTTATGGACCTTTTTTCAAAGACCCCTTTCATAGGCTCCTCTTTCTCTGTTCTTTCATCCGGAAAGTCAAAAATCACAAGCTCAGACACCAATGTAGGTAATATAAACGAGTGATGTTGGCTAATTGAAGACGAGAAACACTGTAGAGGTCAAACAACATGCCCACAAAGTTCTTGATATTTTATTCCTACCAAAATGGCAGTGCTCGCTAGAGTTCCATCCTCAGCCCATTCCGCTGCTGTCCTTCTGCTCTCTCTAATCAAGCAAAGCTACTCTTATGACTTTTTAAATGACATAGATGTCAATGCCTCCAACCTTCTTCTTTAGTTAAGCTACAGAATTAGATGTTATGCATACATGTCTACAGAATACTGATGTCTAACTATAACACACACAAAACCAAATCATCAGAGCAATACAATAGAATAAGGAGTCCAGAACCAGACACTATATACATGTAATCATAGAATGCAACAAAGAAATAACCGTAAGTCAGCGACGAGGCCCTCCATGGAAAGTCTATTAACAAACCCAAGTACACATAATTAATTAGTGTCTGATAAAGAAGACATTTCAAATAGGGGGATGAGGGAAGGACTATGGCTTATCGGACAGATGGTACTAGAACAGTTTTTAACAACTCGGGGAAAAAATAAGGTGTGAGCTGTACATCATATAATGTTAAAGTAAATTTTAAATAAAGATTGAAAATACTATTTTAAAATAGTTTAAATTAAATATTTTAAAAATATTTGAAACTATTTTAAAATATTATTGGATGTTGAATAAATTCAATAACTTGCAGGTATTTATGTGACTTTGACTTAGGAAAGCATTTAAGTAACACAAGAAAGCAACGTCATTTTTTTATTTTTAAATTTATAAACAGTAAAATTTACTCTTCTTGGTGTATAGTTCTGTGAGATTGACAATTGTACAAAGTCATGTAACCTTCACTGTAATCGAATTATGGAACAGTTCCATCAACCTCAAAATTCCCTTGAGCTACACCTTGTCAACTTCTGCCCACCTTCGTCCTGGCAACTAATCTGCTCTAGGTCACTATAGTTTTGCCTTTTCCAGAATGTTACATGAATGGAAACATACAGAATGTTATCTTTTGCATCTGACAAAAGATTGCCAGATTGCCTTTACTGAAGAGACTGTCTACTCCCTAGTGTGTGTTCTTGGCAACTTTGCCAAAAATCAATTGACTGTAAATGCATGGGTTTATCTCTGGATGCTCTATTCTGTTCTACCGGTTGATGTTTCTATTTTTATGCCAGTACCATGCTATTTTAATTATTATACCTTTGAAATGTAGTTTGAAGATAGTATGATACCTCCAGCTTTATTCTTTTTGCTTATGATTGCTTTGGCTATTCAGGGTTTTCTATGGTTTCATATAAACTTTAGGGTTTTTTTCTAAGTAGAAATATGTGAAAAAATGAAAAATGACATTGGAATTTTTATATAGATTGCATTAAGTCCATGGATCCCTTTGAGTAGTATAGAAATTTTAACAATATTAATTCCTCCAATCTATGAACGTGAGACATCTTTCTACTAATTTGTGTTTTCAGTTTCTTTCATCAATGTTTTGTAGTTTTCAGTGTACAAATCTTTCACCTCCTTGGTTAAATTTATACCTAAATATTTTATTTTAAGCTATTGTAATTGAGATTGTTTTCTTGATTTCTTTTATAAATAGTTTACAAGAAAGCTAATGATTTTTGTGTGTTGATTTTGTATCCTTTAACTTTACCGTATTTATTTATTATTTCTAATATTTTTTGGTGGACTTTTCAGAATTTTTTGTATATAAAATCATGTCATTAGCTAACAGAAACAATTTCACTACTTCCTTTCCTATTTGGATGCCTTTTATTTCTTTCTTTTGCCTAATTGTTCTGGGAAAACCCTTCAGTACTATATTGAATAAAGTGGTTAGAGTAGGCATCTGTCTTTTTTCTGATCTTAGAGAAAAAGCTTTCAACTTTTTACCATTGAGTATAATGTTAGCTGTGGGCTTGTCATACATGGCCTTTATTGTGTTGTACACATTGTACATATATTGTGTATTGTGTATATTCTTTCTATACCTAATTTTTTGACAGTTTTTGTCCTGAATAGACATTTCTCAAAAGAAGACATACAAATGGACAACAGACATATGAAAAAATGTTCAACATTACTAATCATTGGGGAAATGCAAATTAAAACCACAATGAGATATCACTTCACATCTGTCAGAATGGCTAATGTCAAAAAGATGAATAATAAGTGTAGATGTGGATGTGGAGAAGAAGGAACCCTTGTATACTGTTGCTAGGAATGTAAATTAGTACAGCCATTATGGAAAGCAGTATGCAGGTTTCCTCACAAAATTAAAAATATTAATAGAACAACCATAGAATCCAGCAATCCCACTTCTGGGTGTATGTCCAAATGATGTGAAACCAATATGTGGAAGAGATAGCTGCGCTCCTGTGATTATTGTAGCGTTAGTCAAAAAGCCAAGATACGAAATCCTAGGTGTCCATCAACTGATGAAAGCATAAAGAAAATGTGGTGTATATACACAATGGAATACTATTCAGCCTTTAAAGAAAAGAAAATTCTGTGACTTGTAACAACACAGATGAAACGGGAGGAAAGTATGCTAAATAAAATAAGCCAGGACCAGAAATAAAAAAGCTACATGTTCCCACTTACGTGTGAAATATAAAAATGCCTAACTGATAGAAGCCTAGAATGGTTGTTAGCAGAGGTTGGGAAATGGGGGCAATGCGGAGATGTTGGTCAAAGGGTACAGAGTGGCAGTTAGGAGGAATAAATGAGAAATATTTAAAGTGATGGCTATGTGAATTAGCTTGATCCAATCATTCCACACTGTATACGTATATCATAATATCACTATGTATCCCATAATTATGTATGACTGTAATTTCTCAAATAAATAAATAAAAAGAAACATAAGTTAGAAAAAAATGTGTCAAAAATATTCATATACTTATGTTTTTGACCTTAACAATCATATTTTCAGACAAAAGGAAATGTATCATAGCATTATATATAATTGTTGGAAACATTAAAAAAATCATACAAGTTCTACAATGGGAGAATTGTTTAAAACCGTTTTGGGACGTTCAGAGGATATGATATTACACAGCCACCACAATTTCATTTATAAGAAATTTTAATGGCATGAAAAATGCTCAGAGTATGTTAGATGATAAATGCAGATGTAAAAAAGTGGTGATATTATAAATTTAACTATATAAAAGGTGCATTAAAATAAAAAAAGACTGGAAAGAATTGAACCAGAATTTTAATTTGCTTCCCAGAGGACTTCTTGCTCACCCCATAGGTTACATGCATCCTGTTCTAGGGCTCCCTAGTCTAGAGGGGAAGATAACATGTAAGTAGATACTTTCAGTGAAGTGGGCATTTATCTGACGGAAAGTAAATGTCAGGTGCTAGGACTTGGAAAGAGCTCAGAAAAAACGTTAAGACTTTAAGTATAAAGAGGAGCTAATGAAGCAAAGAAAAGAAAGCAGGGGTGAAAAGAGGAATATTCCAACCAGAACAAGCAGCCTATGTAAAGGCACAAAGGTACCAAGCCAAGAGGGTGATTATAAGTGAATTCAGGACTAATGAAATGTGGAATCACAGGTTGAGCCTGATGAGCGATGATGCTGAAGAAGAATATGGAAGGCAGGTAATTGAAACAGGTAGCTTGGATTTATCAGTGTATGGAAATTCTTTAAAGAAAGTTAAGAGGATGAATGAAGGTCATGATCAGATATTTGTTTCGGGTTAGCCCCTAGGCAGTACTGGGAATGGATTTGAAGGGATGCAAATGGAACCAGGGAAACTCAGTAGCCTATCACTTTATCCAGGTGAGAGAAGAATAATAGAATTGAAGTGGTGGCAGTGAGGATGCAGCTCTCAGGAGGGGATAAGAAGTAGCATGAGGAAAAAAAATCCCGTAAAATTTGGTCATGATTTTCTGAAAGTGACTGGTGAATGAGAGGGAATATTCTCAGCTACTCTGCAGCTTTCTGATTTAGATGACTGGCTACTCTTAGCTGAGACGATGAACACAGCAGCAGGAAAAGATTTGGGGCAGGGAGGAGATAAGCAGATTATTTTAAAAATCAGCACTTCATGAAAATGAAAAAAGATCAAATCACTTCTCATTCTACTTATGAGAGGAAATCTTTGTGTTCAAATACTACTTACGTTATTTATATTGTTACAAAATATTTGGGAATATTTTGGTTTAATTCCTTCCAGTCTTTTTTTATTTTAATGCTCCTTTTATGTAGTTAAATTTATAATGTCACTTTTTTGTATCTGCATTTATCAGCTAACATACTCTGAGTCTTTTTCATGCCATTAAAATTTCTTATAAATGAAATTGTGGTGGCTGTATATCATATTGATATTTATATTTATGTTTTTCATCATTTCTAATTTCTATATTTAAGTATTCATATAATTTATATAATATATTTGTATAGTAATACATTATATTATATATAAATACATATACATGAACATATAGGAGTGTATGCAGAAACTTATTTTTAAACTGGTGGGGGGATATATGATTTAAAATGCTAGGAGACCATTGCTCTGAAGTTGCTCAAAGGTGAGGAGTATACCTTAGTTATTCAGAACATATAGCACAGTGTGGGGCACATAGGGACTCTGTTAAACTCAACTAAAATTAAAATTTTAGCAAACTCTTGTCCACATTTATTAAGTTGGTTGTGAAGTGATTAAAGATTTAGATTAAGAGGCAAAATTCTTCCTCCTCTTGCTCACTAAACTTGATGTGCATAAGAGAGAGAGAGGGAATTTAGGAAAGAAATGGAAAGTAATGGAGAAGAAAATCCGTACTAAGTTAACTTTCATGATTGCAAATGTTTTTAAAGCATAAGAAATGCAAGATTTTAACAGATGTATGCTTAGAGTTTGCCAAAGACAGTTAAAATGCAACATTGTCATAGTCTAGAAGATCTATGAGGATTTATAAAAGGGTGTATGCATTTTCAAAGCAAATGAAATTTTAAAAGTAGAGTATGTTTGATGACCCCACTTCTCCAAGGTCAGAACTCAAAAGTCTTTTAAAAATTTCCTTTCTAAGAAGATACTCCAATTTATATAGTATTTATATAAATGTATTGGAATGTCTGTCAATCGGGTTCAATTACTAATCTGATAAAAGGCCAGAAGTCTAAACCAGAGAGAAGAATTCCATTCAAACAAATTTGAATGCTGCTCCCAGTTTCAATAAAATTATAGTTCCAGTTATCTAGAATTCCAGACAAAGAATGTGGGAAAAATGTAAAGAAAAATTATCTTTATGGCTTGTATAAGGATGAATGAATACACAAATGAATGAATCCAATATTTACAAGCTATATATACTTTAGTGTTGTTTTCAGGGTAGAGTTGAAAGTATATATCTGAATATAACATGAGATAGTTGGAAAGAAATTTTCTCTTTCCTAATTAGTTTTCAAAAAAGACTTTGTGAACATGATGAATTTAGGGGCCTCTCTTACATTTTTTTTCTTATAAAATATAATAGACCTATCTTTTTCTGCAGCTCTTTTATTTTAAGTAAAGCTAATCCAATTTAGTTGCTTCTTTAGATTTTTAACATCAAGCCAAAAATAAGTACCTAAAAATTTGTGTTACTCTTGGACAATTCTGCCCTACTTCAAGGCATACATTTCCTGAAACAATGTTATTTTTATCTCACTCATGATTACCTTTAAAAATCAAAAGAAATGAATACATAGTATGAGAGATTTCTCACTAAGAAAAAATAAAAGAATTAAGCAAAATAAAAACTAACAGATGGAACCTTATTTTATAGCACTTAAAATAATCCCTTATTTTCAAAGTTCTTTTTTTCCCTAAAATGATTTTTCAAAACATAATAACATGATATATTTTAAATGTGAACATTTAAGACAGTTTCTTCAACACAGGTTTGATTTCCAATTGCGAACATCATGTAACTATTTCTTTTACATTCAGTAGAGGTGGTAGCTTCACCCTTTCTGTTAAATACAAACCAGAAGCATTGAAAAAACGGCTGCAGTTTTTATGCCTTGTTTTATGTGTAGGTGTTTTATTTTTGAAGTCTCTGCAGAAAGGAAGATGGCATAAATAAGTTGTAAATATAAAAGTACAATTAGAATAACATGACTCATTTTCAAACTCACTTTCCTAGTCATCCTCGCCCCCATCTCAGACTGAGGTGCTATTTATTCTGCTTTGAAATCCTATCTTGCATTCATTCTGTAGCAATGGGAATCCCTTACTTAGCCATCTCTGCTTGACAGTCTCATAAGGTCAAAGGGCGTAACAAAGTGCTAAAGGAAGCCAAGCTGCTTCATGCTCACATTGTGCGCTCGATGTTGAAACTTCCAGACATTTATTGATGCGGTGGGACTAGAAAAATGAGAGCAGAACCAATTTTCTCCACGGCCTTCACCCTTTTCTCACAGACCACAAGATAACCACTGTTATCAAAAGGACACAAGAATTTTTCTCTTCTGTTTTTTGTCAAGCTAAAGTAATGGTATTTCTTTTTTCTACTCAAGGATGTTTTGGTAGGCTAAATGTAAATCTTAGCAGGATGTTGCTTTTATTTGGGACAAATAGTATATTTCCATATTTTCCCTCTGTTACTGGTAAATGAATAATGAGAGTATTAAAATACTCATATTTAAATTTAAAGGTTTTCTAACAAGTTGATAAGTATTAGAAAATGATGTCTATGAATGGGCAAAATATCAAACAGTATTTTTTTTTTACTGGTTTCAATGTATCTGTTACAGAAGATTTATGTTGTTAAAAATCAATACAACATACAAGGAATCCTGTCCGGGAAAGAATGAATTCTCACAACGGTGATTTTGAAAAAAAAAAAAACTGTAAAGAAAGAAAATAAGGTCAAAATAAGATGTATCTAGTGAAATTAATCATCAAAGGTTGTATTGCTTTCTCTAGTAAAGGGAGTTCTATGCTTTATCAAATCAGAAGTGGGGTGTATTCCATTAAGACAAGGACTGAAAACTGACAGCCTGAGAACTGAAGACATGTATGTTTTGTTTGGCCTCATAGTGTTTTATTTAATTAAATTTACTAAATCTTTTCTACTTCCAATTTCCTTACTCTGGGTTAAATCACATAGTTTGGTACTTATCTGGCCCCCAAATCATCTGAGTTTGTGACCTCTGCTTTAGAAAGTTATTACTGTATGAGTTTAAAAACTGGCAAGTGTGTAGAACAGGTTCTCTTATATGTTACTGGTGAAAGTATGAATTCTTTATGATATTTTTGGAGGGCATTTGGCAATATTTATTAAAACATTAATTCCTTTGGACCTGGTGTGGTGGCGCATGCCTGTAATCCTAGCACTCTGGGAGGCTGAGACGGGCGGATCGCTCAAGGTCAGGAGTTCGAAACCAGCCTGAGCAAGAGCGAGACCCCGTCTCTACTAATAATAGAAAGAAATTAATTGGCCAACTAAAAATATACAGAAAAAAAAAATTAGCCGCACATGGTGGTGCGTGCCTGTAGTCCCAGCTACTCGGGAGATTGAGGCAGGAGGATTGCTTGAGCCCAGGAGTTTGAGGTTGCTGTGAGCTAGGCTGACGCCATAGCACTGTAGCCTGGGTGACAGAGTAAGACTCTGCCTCAAAAAAAAAAAAAAAAAAAAAATTAATTCCTTAGAATCTTCCATCTCTCTGCAGTTATTCTACAGAAGCACTCACAGGTGCATAGAAGATATTTATTGACAGCTTGTTTATAAGAGTAAAAAGTTGAAAACATTCCAAATACCTGTTAATAAGGTATTAATTTAATAAATTCATATAATGGAATATTATATAGCTCTTTAATTAAAAAAAGAGGTAGCTCTAGTATACATTGACATGGAAAGATATCAAGTAAATATAAGTGAACGAGGAAGTGGTGAAATATTTTTATGTTTCTTTGAATAATGATTTCATGTTATTAAAATAATAACGCATTAGTATATTGATAATATATACCAAACTACTAATATTAGTTATCATTAATTGGATGGGATTATGGTAGATTTCTTGTATTCTAAGCCTATAGTCCTATAACATTTAAATTTTTAGAGGAATTACATATAACACATAAAAAAAAATCTTAAATACAGACATCTGAAACACTGAAACTTCCTATAAAAATTTATCAGACAAGAAATCATTTTCCTATATTATACCTGAGACTTGGCTTGGCTATTGGTACAATAAGAGTAATGCTATATAATATAGTCTAAATTGTAAATACTTGTTAGATTATATTTACCAGCTTTTTAATGTAAATAATATACATTT
Organism: Lepilemur ruficaudatus; assembly: GCA_963574885.1. Lineage (NCBI taxonomy): Eukaryota > Metazoa > Chordata > Mammalia > Primates > Lepilemuridae > Lepilemur > Lepilemur ruficaudatus. The sequence continues at coordinate 14,863 of CAUYRT010006525.1, forward strand.
TAGAGATATAGGTAAAATTGTTAAAATCTGACTTATTCTTAGGAACGAGAAAAACACTTAAACATCTAGATACGTGTTTTTCATAGACATAAGAAGAGAAACATATTTGGAGCTTCCTGAAAAGTTGTATGCTGAGGACTAGATGTATATTAAATGCTTTAGCTTTCTCTTTTTTTTTTTCTTTTTGACCTACTTTTAAAATTCTGTAATAACCAGGCTTGGAAGGAAAGAAAGGACATATTCCTCCTGCCGCTGAGAAGAAAACCTTGTCATCTCAGCCTTAATCACAAACTGGGCAGTGGGTTACAGAATAAGCTTGGCAAAATTTAGATGTCCTGTCTTTGTAGACCATTTGTTCTACAAATGGACAGATGATATACAAGATGGCCTTCCTGTCATCAAGGATAGGATCAGGCATGAGGCAAGCTTACATGCAGGAGAAGGAATTTGTGCGCTAGCCTTGGAAAATTTTATGTCTGACCTGATCACACTGACAGGTTTATTGCAATGATGAGAGAGAATGAAAACCTTGCTGGCCTAGAGAGGTGCTTGAAAATGAAGATGGGACCACAGTGTGGAAAATGAGATCATGGCTTGGACCATTGTCACCATTATCAATAGCAAACATACATTGAGAAACTACTAGATGAAAGGCATTGAATTAAGTGTGGTTAGGCTGATGTTATAAAATCCACATGAGAAGCTGACAGAATGATATATATTTACACAGTCGATTCAATGGTATATTTTAGTCATTCCAGCCATCATCAGAATTGGTAGGGTTTGGAAGTTTCTATTTCCCATGAAACTATGACTCCTCAGAAAAATGCACACAAAGGTTTGCACGTAAAATCAGAGGTTCGTTCATTCATAGGTCCCTACTTTAAAATAATTTTCTTAGGTTAACACTAAAGATATAAAGGACAATTTGGTTTTGAACTCAAGGCTGTATGTACACTTGTGTGCCAGTAATATACTTCTAAACTAATTTTAATTAAATCTCAACAAAATATGTCAACACAATATTTCTAAGCCTTTTTCAGTGTGATTAAAATAATGTCTTACATATTCTAGTTGCTAATCAAATGGTAGTAGTTTTGTTGCTGTTGTTATTGGATATTAGTCCAGGGCAGGCATCCTCAGGGTTGGAAAATGCACATTCGTTGGACCTCAAATTACACCTTTTCATCTATTTATTATTAAACATGCTTAAACAAGTTTCTTCAAAGTGCATCTGGTATGTTTTTTGCTTCTTCCTTAAAAGACTAAGGTTTCTACAATGTTTCCATAAGTTTCACCTGAATGTGGTTTTCACATGATTCTGTCTGTCAAGGAATGTGCCAGTACTCAATGACAACATGAAAACCACACCTTATTACTTAAAGTATTGGTTCTGTCGGATGACAAGTAAATAATGATGGTCTTTACGATTTTTGTATTTTTATAGGTGTTTATTGACCTCACCTTTATAAAATTACTCTTAGGATTTCTAAAGTGTGTAATGTTAAACAAGTGTCAAGTCCTTCAACTAAATGCAGCGAACAGAAGTGTGTGTAAGGTTCTTTTGAATTCTAACTCTGCCATGGAAACGTGCTTCTGGCAGAATCTGCTCATTCTTCCAAAAATATTTAATCATAACCCACTATACGTAGTTCTTTCCTGTGTGCCAGTTATTGTGAATACATTAACTGTTATATTGCAGAAAAACAAGATTTAAATTGTTTTCAATTAGATAGATGGATAATACGCACTGATATTAATTAATATGAATTAAGATCTGCTATAAGACCATATGCCGCACTGGCCATAGCCATGGTTTCCATGCTGTATCATAGGTGTGGCATTCCCCAAAGAGAAATTGAAAACAGGATATATAAAGCAAACACTCAAGCAGGAAACTCTGCCTTCCTTTTCCTCTCTTTATCTCAATGAACTCTCCAAAAGAACTATCCACAGCAGCACAGATCTTTATTTTTTGCATCATTCTATTGTCTCTGCTGCCCAGGACAGAAGATAAATCAACCTCTTCAAATGTCAGGAGAGAGGGATGGTAGATAACAAACCCAGCTGTTCCTGACACAGTCAACTCCATGCTGCTTTTTCCTGTTTATGGCACAGGGACAAAGCAAGAGTGAAAGAAGCTCCTTACTGAGTGCCCGTGGGTTTACAAATCCTGACCTCATTAATACTGAGTTTTAGGGATTTGTTGGTAAAGACATTGAGAGAGTGAACTGCAGGGGATCCAAAGTTCTTAGCACCAAGAACCTTACCTTGAATTTTCCAAATGAAAACTTTCCTGCATCCTAGATCTGTAATGAATGACATTTATCTGCTCCATCATATCAATGTCATATTAAAAGTAGCTGAAATGAAGGGTTTTGTTCTCATCAATTAATGTGTCAGTTTTATAAGTGTAAATGGGAGAAAAAAATTATTACTACATTTAATTGAGTTGTTACAAATTATTAGCAATTATTCAGAATGTAACACCTCCTCTCAGGAAGCTCACATTCTTTTTTAAAATTTCATTTGTGGTATATTTCATTTGTGGTACAGTTCAGAGAAATATCATTATATTGTTCACTCAGAACTATCTTTTCTGTGTCCTCTTTAACATTTTCTTACTTTTTCTTTTCTCTTGCTTTTGTTTTTCTCCACACTCCCCTTTCTATTTTCTTCTCTTCTAGTTGATCTTAGCATTTCCTTACCTTAATTAAATTTATGACCTAGAACTGCTTCTTGCCTTCCATTTTTCTGTTAGATTTGCTCAATGCAGAAATATTTATTATCTACCACATGTACAGACACTGAGAATCCCAAGTGAAGAAGAGATAGCTCCTGCTTGATGAAACTACTGAGCTTTTTCCCTTCATCTCCTGAGGATGGGTGAAAAAATTAAACTAGAATGTTTGTGGATAAAGGAAGAGAATAGAGTTGGCTCTCATTTTTCACATATAAGCAAGGCCCCACTGCTCCAGCAGTACCTCCGGCAGTTCAGTGGGGGGCTACAGTGTCTTTGGAAGGCAACATCTTTCATTCTAGAATGTGGGAGGCTTATCATACAAATGCCCCTGGGAGAAATTCAGTTAATTAAGCTCTCCTTATTTGGGATTCCCATGGTGCTTTGTTAAATTTCTTCTATTATTATTATTATTACATAGCACCCTGTCTCTAATCATGCTATTTCCCTAACCAGTAGGAGGAAAGTGAGACAGGCCATTTCGAGGCTCTGAGATTCTAATTTCCAGTGATACCTTCATCCCTCTCACTAGCATTCTCCTTTGCAGATTACATCTGCCTCTACTTACCCATATTCTTTATGAAGTAGTTATCTACATGTTCTATATCACATACCCAGTGTGCCCACTTCCCTTCTATCTCTTTCTCCACTCATGGACAAAAAGGGGCATATCTAGTCTTTTCTTATTTTCATATGGACTGAAAGTGACACTGTATAAATTGCTTTTGAAATGGATCGTTGACATTTCAATAGTATCTTCCTTGACGTTTCTCCCATTTTTTTCATAGTCATCTCCAGGAATAGGAATAGATATTCTATTCCTTTGCTTTCAGTGGAAGAGTCTCCTCTTCCACTTGATTAAAGAATAATGAAATGGCTTATCTTTGCATTGGGTCTTGACATATTTTCTGGCATGTGGCAATGCATTTGTGAATACTGTCTTAGGGGTACTCATTTATGAAGGATCTTCCATGTTATGAAGGATCTTGCATTATGAAGGATCACGCATCTTGCCATTGGTCAATACCTGCCTTAGCCAATTTTCAAATTGTAAAAAGTATGTTTAACATTTCTATCACTCTTTGCTTCAGAATCACCACAAATATGGGGCTTCCCCCCTATACTTAGTGAAGAAATATTCTTAAAGATGGACTATAGGAAGCATGAACTATCAAGGGATAGTGGGTTGAGAAGGTGCAGTTATTATCTAAGCCACGAAAAAAGGTTTAAAATTTTCTTTGTCTTATCCTTTTTCTTCAAAATTCATGTTACTTTTTGCATTCAACTCCATAGTATATTTATGTTTATTATAACACAAGGTGATGTTTTGATTACTTAGAGCATTTTCTCCAAGTATTTTTAGTAAGACTGACAGATCGATATGCACTGTTTTTACTCTGTGGTTTCATGTATTAATAAATCCAATATGCCTCCTGTAATAGAGAATCAGGAATAGATAAGAATTTGCATTTTCCTTCACTCTGCCTGACTAGGACACCGAATTTTCATGGCTAACCTGCTTGATTTTCTTCTTAGTCACATACACATCCACTTCATTCACTCCTCGATGAGCTGACATTTTATCTGACATTATGTAAAAGCCTCACCTAGTTTGTCCAATATGTGATTCCTTTTCCCTTAATGCCTATGCATTTTAAACAATTTTGCATAGTTCCTTCTAGATGTTTTTGATTAAGAATTTCAACAGAACAAAGGCTTTGCTCTGTTCTGTAATTTACAGTATCACTTGCATGGCTAACGTATAACAAGATGTTTAATGAATGCATTTTGATAACGATTTTTAAATTTCTTTTCCACTGCTTTCTTTTTGTGACCTTTTTAGTTGAGTTAATGTGGATTTATATTTGCACTCCAAGTGGCTGCCTGCTAGAGATATGGCTAACAGTAAGAAAAGAGGAGGAAGTAAGAATAACAGTAATAATTGCTGCTATAAAAGTGGTCTAAATTTTAAAAATTAATTAAATTCTGTGACTGGGTTTTTAAAATTTTCATGTGAGACTGATTTTTTTTGCTAAGGATGTTTGTTGCTGGCTATGCTGGAGCAAATTGAAAGAAACTAGAGGTGCTGGAAATCAGAATAAATCTACAGGTGAAGCTTACCCCTTGAACTTGAGAGATCATCAGTGTTGCTGGTAGTATACCAACAAACCCAAAGGATAAAATGCCAGAAGCAATTGACCTGAGAGTCCATCCCCAGTAAAACAACATGAAATGTCAAGACTCTCCAGTCCAAACCTCTAACCTATTATTATTCCTGGATAGCAGAGCACATTGTCTCATTGAGACAAGGTGTTGGCAGGCAACCAGTTCTCCCTCTCTTTTTGCTCTAAAATGCATTGAATAGCCTGTTGAACTTGTTTATATTATTTGCTTCAGTGGCTTGCCTTGGCAAATTACTCCCTGTCTTTATTGTTAAATTCAGTGTACTGGTAGTGTTTTAATTTTGGTTTGTAGCCCAGTGTTTAACATTTCCACTAGTGTAAACAATATTGGATAAGTTGATATTCCGTCTGAGACAAAAGCTTATAAAGTTTCTCTCTTCCTCTATGGGGAAGTCTCTTACCCAATAACTTGAAAGTCTTTATTTTTACATTTAGAATTATCTTAATTCTATGGGAAACATAATGAATACCTGTGATTTTGTCCTTTGCTCTACTACTGGGCAAGGCAGTCTCTTCCTTACCTCTCTCAAAAGCTCAACTGTGAAAATCAGCTTCTCTTCCTTCTCCTCTGCACAATAAGCCCTGGAGACTCCCGTAGGCCTTCCTGTATTCCACAACACACTTCCTTGATCTTTGCAGTTTTATTGCACCAGTTTTTTGTTTTCCCCAGGAATTCCTGCTGGCTTGTCTCTATAAGATAATGGCTACATTCTGAATTATCTGTTTAGTCTGAATCTCTAATTCCTAAACTCTGAATTCTAGTGACCTAGAGAGAGAACTCAACTGCCTGGCCCCGTCTGGAAAGGGCCATCTCTTTTCTGTGGCTGGTGGTTTGGCAGTCCTTCTGTATCTATCTTTAATATAGTTTCTGAGAAATTGGTGTAATTTGTGCATCTACAAATAGCATTACAAGAACATTTTGCATATATTTATAAAGATCAAATATTTTTACATGGTGGGGTTTTCTCTGAAAAGTATAGCTTTTCAAATTAATTGTTACATTATAATATCTTGTATTGCTGTAACTGCTTGAACTTGGAGTCTGTATTTTATATATACTATCAGATAATCAACCTCTTTTATTTAAATATTCATCTGAAGGGTCAGTTACTGTTTGGAGTTCAAATTCTAACTCAATTCCCCATCTAGACTTTCCGGCCTTCTCACGCTACCTGATTAGCTGCTAGCTAATCACATCCTCTACAACAAATGGATTTTTTAGACAATGAGCAGGGCTGCCACTTTTTTTTCTTATTGCATATTGTAAATTATAGAAGTTTGTAAAAGAAAGGTCCTTTTGCCTTACTCGTTACCTGATCTCTTTTCACGTAAGCTTCTAGGATTCTGGCTCTCAGTGGCTCCTGAATACTACAGAGACTGTCCCATAGGACACTGATTGCCCCAAGGTCTCTCTCCTCCGTCTTCAGCTACTTCAAAGTGACTTGAAGGAGGTCTCCCTACCATATACTGGGTGGTGCCTGCCCTCAAAGTTCTCAGACCATTTATAGCACAGGTCCTTCTCCCCACACAGTAGAGCACTGAGGGGCATCTAGCACAGGTGACACACACCACAGGACACAAAGATGAACTAGATCATACCTGCTTATAGAGAACCGGAACCCAGATGCAATGTCTTCTAAACTCTCACGTTGCCCCTATAGAACTTACACCCTTCAGCCGCTCATTCTACTCTTAGTACACGGTATCATAAAACATCTGAGCAGTTCTTTCCATCCCTCCCATTGCACACACAGTGAAGGTACAAGTCCTCAATCACCCCAATTTAGGATGAGTATTCATGCTTGCTGAGACAGTGAGGTACAGAGTCAATGATTCCCTTCTGCAGATTTTATATTTTTCCAACTGTTTTTATAGCATCATAAAAGGATGGTCACATAGGCAGAGGGAGAAAGTGCCTTGTTATAAAAGTGGAAATCCATCTTAGACAGGTCTAGAACTCGGAACTCTGTTCGCCACAGCAGTGTCCACGCTGACAGTGTCCAAGTGGAGCCATCACAACCTTTCAGCAATGATTAGGATTTTCAAAGACAGGTTTTCAAATTGCCCATTCCCTTCCAGAACTCTTGGTATTTCATCCTAACACTCCTAGCACTGTACTCCCTCCTCTGGAAAATTAGTTTTCCTAATGCAGAATATCACTGATGGGATTGTTTTGTGCAAGTGAATTACATGGAGAAAGTGAAAGGTTTGAGAACCAGGCCTCTGAGAATTAGATGAAGCTTTCTACAGAAAAATGCCCATAAACATTGTTTTGCATCTAATTTCTAACACTCATGAATCTCTTAAAACTCATTATTACCATTTGGTATGTGTCCTGTCAGCATTAATGAAGGGGTGTGTGTGTGTGTGTGTGTGTGTGTAAGTATATATGTATATAAACATATAATAAACAAAAAGGCTCAAACAATTCATAATGTAACATTGACTGCTTTTTTTCAGTTGTCAATATTTTGTGAACATCTTCCCATAGCAGCAAAATATTTAATGACCTCATAATTTTAACACCTGCATAATATTATACTGTATGGATGTATCAAGTTATATGTTTAACATCCTTTTACTGAAAGGTGATGTTGTTTATATTTTTCCACTGTTAACAGTGATCCTAAAAGTTAAAACTTTAAATATACGTAGGATTGTGTCCTCTGCATAAAATTCTTAGAAATGAATTTTAAGACTTTGGTAAGAAATGCCAAATCAGTGGAAATTTATCCTACGTATTCAAATTGCAAATGATGATAGTATTCTCTCTTAGGGATAGGATTTTTACATTGAAATAGACATGATTATATTAGAATATTTGCACTTCTCAAGATCTCTGATGATAAGTCCTTATGGAATATCAAGTGGTAAATCAGAATGATATTTTTCTGAATTTACTGAGGATCTGTGGATTAGTAAGCAGCAGTAGACTCCTAAACTCCTCTGGAACCGATCACACAACCAGTAGGCTCTTATTAGCAGTTGAAATATGTTGTGTGTCTGTGTCCTCTCCTGAATAGGCGGAGGGTGACAGTTACCTGGCTTCCTGGGTTGACTGAAACATCAATTGACTCACATTTGATTTGAGGCCTTGGGATTTTCTTCTACTTTACTAGACCAGGTTGTCTCATCCATCTTCCTTAACTATGCCAGATGTCTACCTGGACTGCAGAGCTATAGCTGCCCTTGTCTCTGAGGTCTTCCTGTATTCTTATATTTGTTATTCTTTTGTTAATGAATTTTTTTATCTAATGGGTTTATTTTTGTAATTAATAAAAGAAAATGTTTTTAGCAAAGAGCATGCAAATTAGAAGTACATTCAGTTAGTAAAGACAGAAACAAAAGTTCATTGAACTGATTTACCTGTGATCTTGTGAACATTTTAATTATATTTTAATCAGAGTTTGAAACTGGATATGCAATTATTACTACATCTCAAATATGATTTAGTTGTAGCTTTAAAAGATTGATTATATTATTTTCTATCTATTTTTTTTAACAAGCTGATTTACCAGGAGGGAAAGACCTTCAAAGCAGTGACTGACCTGCATGCAGCAATATCAACCATCACCTAACCAAAAGAGGTTTTTACTAAGACTATGCCAGGGTAATGTGCTTGGTCTGCACATGTTATTGCCTTAATTCTAATTTTTTTCTTTATATATAATTAATGTAAAGTTATATCACTATGATGTAGTAATATCACAATGTTTGTTAAGCTTCATTTGCACTAAATCTTATTCTAATCAGGATGTCAAATCGAATAAAAATCAAAACAATCTCTAAAAAAAAAAAACAGAACTCAATTATTTTCTTCCTATTCAGGATTGTGTTAATGCTGTCTTGATGAAGGTAGGAGTTAGTTAAAATATTAGGATTTAGCTTATTTTGAAGTTGTAATAAAATCAGTGGTTTTAAGTCATTCATTCAATAAATATTTACTGAGCTTCTGTTATCTGCAAGGCCCTGTTTTAGGTCCTTGAACACATCAATAGACAAAAGAGACCAAAATGTCTGCCCTCCGGTAGTTCAACTTTCTAGGGAGGGAAAATAGATAATTAATAATTCATGCAACATTATGTTATACTTGTATATCATATATATCGCATATATATTATGTAAAATAATATATATTCTATATTTGTGAAATATACAGGCTGTCATGTAGTATGTTAGAAAATGATATGAAAAAAGAAAACTGGGGCTAAGTACATGTGATCTGAAGTGCAGAGGTGGAGGCAGATTGCATTGTAGTATTAAATAAGCTGGGTGGCCTAGGCTTTACTAAAAAGAAGAAAGAATTGAAAGAAGTGGAGGAGGTAGCCAAGAGGGTCATCTGGGGGAATAGTGTTCCAGAGAGAGGGCATGACCAGAACAAAAGCCCTCAGGTGGGAGTAAGCCTGCATGTTCATAGCACCACCAGGAGGCCGTGGACAGCTAGGTTGGATGACTAAGGAAAGCATCTCAGGTGATAAAGTCACGGTGGTAAAGGGGGCCTGGTTATAAAGTCCTTTTTGCTAATGAAAGACTTTTTTTTTTTTTTTGAGACAGAGTCTCACTCTGTTGCCCGGGCTAGAGTGCCATGGTGTCAGCCTAGCTCACAGCAACCTCAAACTCCTGGGCTCAGGCAATCCTCCTGCCTCAGCCTCCCGAGTAGCTGGCATGCGCCATCATGCCTGGCTAATTTTTATATATATATATTTTAGTTGGCCAATTAATTTCTATTTTTAGTAGAGACGGTGTCTCGCTTTTGCTCAGGCTGGTTCTGAACTCCTGACCTTGAGCGATCCGCCCGCCTTGGCCTCCCAGAGTGCTAGGATTACAGGCGTGAGCCACCGCGCCCGGCCGCTAATCAAAGACTTTAATTATTACTTTGAATGAACGGAAGAGCCATTGGGGGATTTTGAGAAGAGGGTGACAGGATCTAACTTATATATTTAAAAGGATCTGCCTGGAAAATGGGCTAAAAATTGACTGTAAAAGAGAAGAAAAGCAGAAGGGAGACCTTGGGCCAGAATGACATAGTAGAGGTAAAGGAAGTGGTCTGATTCTGAATATGATTCTGATTCTGAGTATGTTTTGACAGTAGACCCAACAGGATTTGTTGACAGGTTGTGAGGTGCTAGAAAAGGGTGGAAAATCAGAAGTTAAGGCAAGGATATAACGAGTTTACATAATACAATCAGGTGGAAATACTGAGGAGATAGTTATACTGGGGCATAGACTTGGTAGTCTAGACAGAATACCTAAATTTGAGAGCCTTCAGCATGCAGATGACGTACAAAATCATGAGAGGCCATAAGATCACAAAGACAGTGAATGGGAATAGAGAAAACAACCAGGAACTGAGGCTTGACCCTCTGCAATTTAACAAAGAGGTGGGGGAGAAAAGGAAAACCAGCAGCAGAGACAGAGAAGAACCAATCATGAAGCAGGAGGAAGCCCCCAAAATGGGACAGTGTGAGCCACAAGTAAAGAATGCGCATCAATGCGAAGAAAGTGATTGGTTGTGTAAATTGCTTCTGATGGGTCATAAAAGGTGACTGAGAATTGGCCATTGCCTTCAACATCACGAAGACCACTGGTGGTCTTGATGAGCGTAGTTTCAGTGAGCCGGTCGGACTAAAGCCTGATTTAAGTGATTTTAAGAGAGAATGGATAGAGAAGATTGAGAGTGTGTGTAGACAATTATTTCAAGGTGCTTTGTTAAAGCACACACACACACAAACACACACACGCTCACTCACACAAAGAAAGGGGCAGTTATTACAGGGGAGGTGGTTTGAGGAGAAGGTTGTTATTATTTTAAATGGGAAAAATAGCAGCAGGTTTGCGTTGAGAATGACCTAGTGGAGAGTGAAAGTTTAATGACATGGGAAAAGCAAAGTAGAATTGCTGGCTCAGTGTCCCTGAGCAGGCAAGATAGGATGGAGTCTAGCACGTCAGAAAAAGGAGCGTATTTTTACTATAGGAGAAATTTTTACTATATTTTGACACTGTATGATGACAGAGTCATTGTAAGTGGTTCAAAGAGTCTGAGATTTAGGGTGGAAATGGAAAACATATGGATAGATATCTGTAGATATCTGAGATCATTGTCACTTCTTCAAGGTTATGAATTCTTAACAAGGGCCATGAGGAAGGGGGGACCAAGTTTGTCTTATTTACCCTGGGTGCCTTGTGCCTGCGGTGGGTCCTGGCACATCAAATAGGTACTTAATAAATGTTTGCTAACTGACTGACTAGGTGAAGGAGATATTTTATTTTCTTCCCTTTTATCTGTCATTCTTAAAGTTAGCATAATAAACATCTATTACTTTTTAAATTAAAAAAATAGACATTGTTAATCTTAAAGAGATATACGGATCCAGGAAGCTACAATTGATGGTTTCAAGTCAAGTGTAATATTTGAAAAATAATTTATCTCAAGTGATTTGCTAAATACTCTATAATTCAGAATCAAAAATAAAAATAGATATTGGATGACTATTATTGGTTAGGACTTTACATTTGTGTAGTACAATATGTATTATTAGTCCCATTTTATAGATGAGGAAACTGAGGCTCAGAGATGGTGAGTATCTTGCCTGAAACCACAACATAAAGTGGAAAATCCGGACTCTACTTGGGTCTAACTCCATCCTCTTTCTTCTCAATATCCCGCTTCACAAAATCTGTCTTCTGCAATGCTGGTACCGCTGGTACCCTAAACACAAATGTTACGCCAAAACTCAAGGCAGTGTTTTTTCTGAATCAGATTCATCTAAACAATTTCTTCATCCCATAAATTCAGAACTGTTATCTGGGGAATTTATCTTGGCTTAAAGAGTGTTTTTAATTAGTAGTTTTTAAAGAAATGTAGAGCACATTTGAATGAGTTCAGAGAATTTTCCTCAAATGACACAATATGTAACTAGAATTTTTTAATGCTAGGTACCTGTCTTTATTACCTGGGAGGAATGGGGAATTTACAGTATTAAAACCTGTCTACCTATCTGTAATTTGGGATCCTGAAAACATTACAAAGCAGAAAGCAAATTACTTATGCTTTTTTCCAAAGATGGAAATCCACCTGACTTAGAGGCACAGAGTTTAAGTCATTTTGGCTATGTTCTGACTTTTTAAAATTTGAAGTATTTTAGTAAAAATGTAAAAATATTTTCCAATAGTATAAAACTTAGTAAGCAAAAAGTGAAAGTTTCCTCTATATCCCCCTCCAACTTACTCCCCCACTCACTGATCACTACAGTCAATGTTTGTTGTGACTCTCTCTAAGCCTTTTCTGTGTACAGTAAAAAATGCTTTCTTAGTGTTCTTTTTGCTTTGGAACATACTAATGAACCTCATCCATTTTTTTTTTTTAAATCTGCAGACCATCCCATGTTATGGATGTGTCATTGCTCATGTAATTATTTCCACTTAGAGGGACACTTGAAATTCTTTTCAAATTTTCACTATTACAAATAGTGCTACAATAAGCCCCTGTGTGTTTTGGGAAAATATGTTTCTGGACATGAAATTATTGGTCAAACGGTTTCTGCATTGGATAACTTTGACAGACAATGCCAAATTACTGAACAAAATAGCTGTCTCTCCAATGATGTAGACAAAGGCCTGCTTCTCAGCCCCTTGCCAACACTGACTATTGTCAGTCTTAAGATCTGCCAATCTGGCCGGGCGCGGTGGCTCACGCCTGTAATCTTAGCACTCTGGGAGGCCGAGGCGAGTGGATAGCTCAAGGTCAGGAGTTCAAGACCAGCCTGAGCAAGAGTGAGACCCCGTCTCTACTATAAATAGAAAGAAATTAATTGGCCAACTAAAAAAATATATATATATGTAAAAAAATTAACCAGGCATAGTGGCACATGCCTGTAGTCCTAGCTACTCGAGAGGCTGAGGAAGAAGGATCCCTTAAGCCCAGGAGTTTGAGGTTGCTGTGAGCTAGGCTGACGCCACGGCACTCACTCTAGCCCGGGCAACAGAGTGAGACTCTGTCTCAAAAAAATAAAAAAAAAGATCTGCCAATCTGTGGTGTGTTTGTTTTATTGGTATCTCTGGGTTCCAATTTGTATTGCCTTGATTATTAGAGATGTTGAGCAACTTTTCATATGTATATTGGCAGTTTGTGTTTTTTCTATTAAGTACTATGTACCTAATAATTCAAAATATGCTCAATTTTTCAATGATTTCTTCTTTTGGGTTTTACTGAAATATTCCAGAGGCTACCCTAATTCTACCCGGGAATTATAGTATATTTGCAGTTTTTTGTTTTCAAAGTGGAAAGTATTTCTTTTCGTGGATTTTTTTTTTACTGTAAAAGTAAATCATCCTAATGATAAGAAAAAGAATCCGCATGTGCAGAAAATTATAAAGAAACTGTAAAAGAACACAATTAAGAAAAATTTAAAGACCACTTGCAATAATAACCCCAATGTAATCACTGTTAACATTTGGGTATTTGTACATCTATACTTTACATGATTCTTTAGCATATCATTTTACAAAATGATAAAAGATGATATGTATTGTTTTGAAACCTCAAATTTTATGTTAAATTTTGATTTATTTTGCTTTTATTGTGAAAATAATGCATGCTCATGGCAAAGCATGCAAATACTAAACATGTGTGATATGAAATGTAAAAGTCCTTCCTCTACCCTACCTCTGTGATAGCTAACTTGTGGTTCGCTAAATTGCTTTCTCAAAAATGGTCTGCTATTTTGGCATTCAGAACCATTTAGAAGGACTATTTAAGAAATAGTGAGATGGTAATTCTCTCAAAATATGTGCTGGGAATAATTAATCCCAATTTTGCTTTTCCTAAAGTATCATGTTAAAACACAGGGTGGGGGGGGTCTTAACATGATTAGATTCCCATTTCTGCCACTTACTAAAATCGGATCTTAACCATTATTTCACTCCTCCTCAATCTCCTCAGGTGTAAATGGGGTTAGTAACACCTACCTCTCCAAGACACTCTGAGGATTAAATGGCAATACTATTACCTGACACATGGGAAGGTGTCCAATAAATTTGATTTGAATTTGAATTGTTCAAGCCACTCCATAGAACTATATTTATCTTATAGCTAGATTAATATAGGAAACAGTCTTGTATTGATCTAATTTATTTATATCCAGAAGTCTTTGTCTTATTACAAAAATGGCAAATAAGATTTCTTTTTAAGCGTTGTGACATAAAATGAGAACCTCGCTAGGTCATAACATTTATTATTTTTAAGCAAAGATAGTCTAAATTGTTTGGAAATTATGATGTCTTAAACATTAATGGAGACAACCATAAATGAGGAAGCACATAAAATCCACCAGGAATCAGTCTGCTCTTTTTTAAGTGACATAAGAGTGACATATTTAATCCTGGGTATCTCACTATTTCTGCGGCAAATTTATTGTGGACACAATAGTCGTTAAGTAGAAGATTTAGCCAGAATTGTGTCAAAAATTAATACAATTCATAGCATTTCCAGAACTACTCCTTTAGGAATTTCTATTTCACTCTGGATAAAAAGGGAATTGGCAATTAAAAATATTTCCCACTGCTTGCCTTCCTTTTAACTTCTTTTTTTTAAGATTGTTTTTCTGAGGTAATATCTTCTTTTTTTTTAAGTAGTAAAAGCTATTATGCCTTACTTGAGGGAAACTACTTTTGAATTCTTGAATGCCTTAAAGCTGGCTACCTAATCTACTCCTAGCTATATTGAGATTGCCCTGAAAAGCCTTCAAGGAATAATTTTGAGCTGGTGATTCATATTATGAAGATGATTTTATTTATAATCTGTGCTAAAGGAGACTGCATTGTTAGAAAGTCTGCACCTCAGAACACTATGAAATCTGGTAAGGACCGGAAATCATTGTCACTTTTTCTGGTACAAAAATAATAGCTTTTCTAAAATTCACAACTAAAATCCAGTCATTTCATTGGGAGACTTGAAAGTCAGGGTAATAAATGGAAATTTAAATTTGAGACCAATTTGAAAGTTTACACCTGTAGTCAATTAATATATGCTAATAGCAACTGCTTACAAAGTCAAGCTGATAAAGAACTTGGCTTCTTCAGCATAAAAAGGACAGGGGTTCAGTCAATTTTTTGGCTGGTTTAAAATGCATACCCCTAAATTACTTACCCAACCCCAACTTAAGTCTAAACGGGGTAGCTCTCAATTACATATGACATTATTGTTCTCAATGAGCTGTTACATTTTAGATGGAAAAATGTTATTCCATCTAAATCTTCACAAAATTGCTGAAAGACAGATCTCTTCGCTAGCCCTCAAATTGGGAAGAATTGAAGGGGTGGGAAATATGACACAATCTAGCATGACAAGGAGATAAAATCTGTATTTTTTTCTACCCATTAAAACCCCCTACAAGGCCACAGAGGCCCTAGAGTAAAATGAAGATTCATTGTACTGCAGCCTAAAGGAGCTTTCAGTCCTGTTGTAGTCCATATGGTACAGACGAAGTGTCCTTTCGCATTTGTATTGATGTCTAGAGATAATCATCAAAATAACCTTGAGAAGGTGGAGGTGAAAAAAAAATCAGCCCAGCCCATGGTTTTTCTGTAGTCTGTCACATCTCACTGAAGAATCATAATATTTTAGAGTGGGAATTATTTCAAAAACCTTTAGCAATTAAATTGCCATTATATATGTAAGACCTTGAATATTCTAAGATCTGGCTAAATAACCCTGGCCTTAGCAAATAATTTAAGATGTAGTGAAAAGCTCAACATTCTTCCCAGAACCATGCTGATCATTGTCAATGACTTGAGGGCAAAAACGAGGACATGAATAAAAACCCAACACATTTTAAAATGAAAATCGCAATGCATGAACAAAAAGATTTAAAAAAGGAAAGAAAGAAATGGGTGCCAAATGAAAGGAGGCAAAACGTTACTTTGAATATCGTAAGGTATTATTATAAATAAGACTCTATTTTAGAGAGCAATTCTGTACATGAGTGAGCCTGGGGATAAATTATGATGTGGTCCTGTGGGAGAAAGAAAAATCAAGGGGAACAGAGTGGACAATTTATTTTGAATAGAGAACGGTATTAACGGCTCAATTAAGTGCCAACAGTTTAGAATTAGCTAAGAGTCATTGTCTTCCCGGGACAAATAAATTCTAGCTGTTCTAACTTGCTTTATGTTTCACATAAATGTGAACTAAAATGTTCTTATATTGTTCCTGTGGACAACAAAACAAACCAAAAAACCCTTCATTTGCTGAGTAGAAGTAAAGATTCCTTAATCCTGGTTTTCTAGAACACTGTCAAGGCACATATGTATTTTTAAGTTTCTATATTTAGACTAATGTAGAGATATTTTCACTGGACGAATTTGGCCCAATCCATCCTAAATCGTGCCCATTCCTTGCTGTCCTGCTTTCTCCCTATGTCCCCTGCACATGCTCACCGGCTGGTCCTTAGGAGGCCACCATCACTCCTCAGGCTAGGAATGCTTTCTGAAGCAGTTGCTTTGCACTGGCTGCAGGGCTTCTATGAGAACAACCGTTTGGTAAGATGATGGAGGTGAGCTTTTCCTCAAACACAGTCTCTCTGCATTTTTAGCCTTGTCACATAACCTCCCTTTCTTCACCTCACTTCCTGAAGAAGACTTATTTTCTTGCACCTCTGAAGTCAATCTCTAAGGTCCACCTTCTCTTACCTTCTTCTCTCATGTGCTTCCAGAACTGGGCAACTTTTATGGCCCCTTCCTATGCTATCATTCTTTGAATCCAAATCTGCCTGAGCTTTCAATTTAATTCCAGGGTCCATCACACATGGAGTGTTGAAGTTCCTATTTCCCACCTGCTAAATCACATTAACACCCCCAGTCATTTCATCTCCACTCAGAGCCATAGGCTAGGCACACTCTCATGTGTTCTCCCCACCCTAGTATGAATTTTATAAAAGACTGTTGAAACAGACATTTCAAAATTTCCCACGAAGAGAAAATGAGGTCTCTTTCCCACCTTATTTCCATGGTGCCTTATCTATTTCCCCCCAAATCTTTTAGTCTCTCCTGATACCCAAGTGAACAGTGGGAACTCCTGCTGTCCATCTCTGCCACTTACCTTTCCCTTTCTCTGTCGTCCTTCAGTGCCAAATCACCAGCGGAGATGGAGAACTTTCAAAAAATGCTCACATGTGTCCTATGTGTATCTAGTAATGGCAGAAGTCAGTTTCAAAAGCCCATGCATATCTTGTAATAACTATTCCTTTCTGATTCTAACTGTTCATTGCTAAAATAGAAAGCTAGGAGAAGAACAAAATTGTATTCCCAGAGGAATTTAAACCGTGGCACTTCAGAACAAAGTAAAAATTACATTCACCAAAGTGCTGATTTGCAAACTATATGGCTATACCATGAAATATTGGTTTACCACTCTGCTTCTGGTAGCAAAAAGGAATCTGTAGATTATTCCAAGAAGAATATGTTAGAACTCCATACAAGTTTAAGCTGTGATGTCAACCTGTTCTTAAATGAACCAAACACATAGAAGGAAATCTTCAGGGAGAAGTTTAAGAGTGGCTAAAGAAATGCAAAAATTCAATAAATATGAAAAGTGTGAAAATCATTCATATTTTTTTTGGTGAAGAATCTAACCTAATAATTTTCATGACATGACGGTAGATCAACAAGAGGCCTACATCCTTGGTCTAAGAAGACTTTATGATGAACATTGTCTGCCAAAGCATGGAGAACTCACAGTGCTGAGCAGGCTGGTGTTCTAACATAACATTCCTTTCCCCGCATCTTTCATTTATAAACATGTTGGTCAGGGTGGCTCAAGTGGAAATTTAATTAAAAGAGAAGAAAGCTATTAGTTTTTCTGCAAACATTTAAAGAATGATCTTATGGAATTTCTAATTACTATAAATGTACTCTACACTAAAATAGCTTCAACACAGGAATCTCACTTCCTGGTGCTCTTAAGTTACCCTCTTCA
This sequence comes from Lepilemur ruficaudatus, assembly GCA_963574885.1. Lineage (NCBI taxonomy): Eukaryota > Metazoa > Chordata > Mammalia > Primates > Lepilemuridae > Lepilemur > Lepilemur ruficaudatus. The sequence continues at coordinate 32,759 of CAUYRT010006525.1, forward strand.
GACCTCTACCCACTTCTGATCTCTGCAACTATCTCAATTTAGTAATCTGGATAGAAAACCAACCATCCATTCCAGCACAACACCCATCCTCAGTCAATTGGCATAAAGTTAGATATACTTTGGTGTTGGTAACAGAAGTTAGGTGATTGTCAACTGTGGATACAGTAGGATAATAAAAGTTAAAATTTATTGAGTTAGCCAATGGACTGGGTACTCTGATAAATCGCTTACTATCTCCTTAACCCTCACTAACCTAAAAGGTAGTAACTATCATATCCTTAGTTATCTATAGACTCCATATCACCCCTCCTTCCCTGACGATTTTAGCTCTTGTCTCAGTTTCCACCTAACACCACACTTTCATAATTCTTGGTAATATAAATGTCTGTGTAGATGATTCTTCCAGTGGTAGTTCCGTGAATACCTTTTTCAATGGTGTTATCTTTCACTTTCTTCCTTTGTATGTACCATACAAATTTTCATGACCAGTAACTGCATCCATTCCATGAACTCAATCTCAAGTAGCCCATTGTCTAATCTCCTGTCTTTCTAGCTGTCTCTCTCTAATAATCTGATTTCCGTAAGTCTTCAACCCACTGGGACCTACCATGCGTTGATCCCACTACCTTTCCATTCATGTCCATCTTTCCTAAAATAACCAAATTCCATGGTACATCATTTTAATCGCTTCCTTAAATTTACCCTCAATTCCCTTTGCCTTTCTCTCTCTCTCTCTCTCCCTCACTTTATAGTACATGCCTGGCATGACCCCAGTCCATGGTCTTTCAAACACTCTGCGTATTCCATTACCTATTTCTATACAGTTAAACCTGGTTGGAGGAAATGCACAACTGTGCTGATGTATTTACATTTAAATTCATAACCACTGATTTCAACTAAGCCCAGTGGTAGCCCTAATCCTATCTTATTTCTCACATCTAGTTAGTTCCTCCCTATCCAGAAGATGTCTTTCTTTCCTTATCAGAAAACTCCAGTATCCCCATCCTCGTGATCAGCTTATTATTTTGTTTCCTGCTTCACTGAGAAAATAGAAGTAGAATAGGCTCTCCTCCCAAATCTCTACTTTCCGTTTGTCATAGTGGATGTTCCTACCCAGAGCCGGCTGCTCAACTTGTGCAGTAGATCTGATTTCTTGGTGCTTACTCAAAGACATCACTCCAGCAGATATCCCTCTCTCCTACATCCTCTAGATCTCCTTCTACTATGTCATTTCTATCAGCAAATATACGTATACTTTTTTTAAAATTTAAAAATGAAAAGTCTCTTTTTCCCCACATCACCTTCCATCAACTGCCCCACTTCTACTCACCAGCTTTGCAGAACTCCTTGAAAAGCTATTTATGTTCTTTGGTCAGGCATTGCCTCTACGACTTCATCAAAACAGCTTGTCACAGTGCCCTTTATGTTTCTAAACCTAATTACAAATTTTCAGTCTTTGACTTACTTGACTCGTCAGTGGCTTTAAGAGTTGATCACTCCCCATGCATGCTGCACAATGCAACTGCCACCCACCCCTTTTAACTTTACTGCCAGGAAACCACACTCTCCTGGTTCTCCTTCTATCACATTTGCTGCTTCCCTTTAGTTCCTGTGCTGCTTCTCCTCTTTTCCCCAATCCCTAAACACTGGCGTGCACAGGACTCAGCCCTCAGACTGCTTCACTTCTCTACCAAGGCTTTCAATATTATCTATTTACTGGAAAATTTTTAACTTTAGCTTTAACTCCTTCTGTGACTTTCAACTTGTATACAGAGACATAGAGAAACCTACCTATCTCACATCTCCACCTGCATATATATAACAGTCATCTCCAAGTTAATTTGAACTAAACTGAACTCTTGTTCTTACGCATCACTTAGAAAACCTTTACAAACTTTTCCAGCACGAACTGCTAACACCATTATTGTAATTGCATAGGTGAGAATCGTTGGACCCAAGATTGTCTCCTCTCTTTTCTCTCACCTAACATTCAGCAAATCCTTTTTACTCTACTCTGAAATATATTCAGAATAAACCATTATTATTATTATTATTTTACCATCAAGTGATCCAAGCCATCATCATCTATTATTCGGAAGATTGTAAGAGCCTCCTAACAAAGCTCTTGATCTACCTTGTTCTCCTGTGGTGTATTTTCAACACAGTGGCCACAGTCATCTTAAATCTTATTACTCCTCTGCTCAAGACCCTCCAGTGTCTCTCTATGTCACTCAGAGTAAAAGTCAGAGTCCTTATAAAGGGCTACAAGTTAGAGCACTGTCTGTTGCCATTCCCACTTCCCCTGCCACCTCACCCGCATTTCTGACCTCATTTCCTTCCTTCCTCACTGGCCCTTTCTTCTTCGACAGTGTGGCATGCTTGTTATTTCTTGAACATCCTAGATCCTAGAAATAGAACATTTTCTATTTCTCCATTCTGGAATTCTCTTCACCCCATATATTCTCACGGCTCACTTCCTCACCTCTTTCAGGTCTTTGCTCAAATACCCCTTCTCATTAAGGCCTTCCTTAATCAGGAAAATTTGCCTACCTCCTCCTGCATCCCAAGACTCTACTCCCTGTCCCTCATACACTTATCACTCTATGTTATACTGTATATTTCATTTAGTTATTTTCTCTTGACATATTTATTTTCTTTGTCTCTTCCTTCTTCTACTTCTACTGGAAGGAAAGCTCCTTGAAGGTGAGATTTTTATGTGTGTGCCTAGAATGATTCTAGAAATGTAGTGCTCACTAGATATTTTTTTCATTTACAAATGAAGAAACAGCCTAAAATCGTAGAACAAGTAGGCTGTGCTGCTGGGAATGGAACGTGGGCAGTCTGACGTCTGCAGCATTTTTCTCAGACCTTCTTTCCCAGAGTCCTCTCCATGGCTTGCCAACTACTCTTCCCTTAGGCCTGATTGCCAGAGACTAGACTAGGAGCTGGAGAGTCAATGATGAACCATAGTTTACCTCTCATTAATGGTGATGCCAAGATGGTTACAGAAGGAGTACTTTCAATGCAATTTGGTAAATAAAATGGAAACAGTGAGGAAAGGCTCTTAACCCAGTTATATAAATTCAGAAGCTGAATCTTAATAGATGAGTAGGCATTAGTCAGACAAAGAAGAGAGGAGATATTTTCGGTGAGCATGTGCAATGTCATGGAGGCATACAGTTGCATTTTATGTTCAATTCCCTATTATTGGAAATTAAAAGCAACATAGAATTTGATAAAATGTAAGACCGAGGCAGGAAGTGGAGTCCAGATGCAGGGTCTTGGTGCCATGTAAAAGTATCTTGATAGTGAGTCACTTAGAAACTCAGCAGGGGAGTTCCTGGGTTTGGATTTGTGTTTTAGATTGCCCATCTGGCAGCACTCTGAAGGAGGCCAGTGACTAGATCAGTGCCATGGCCCAGTTACGTGAAGAAGATCTAGACTAAGATGTAGTAGGGATGCTACTGAAAATGCAGAACTGGGAAACATTTGCAGGAAAAGTTGGTAACTATTAGTAACTAAATAAGTAGAATTAGGTGTACGGCAGGAAAGCATTGAGGGTGATTCCAAGTTTCTTGAATTTAGAAAACAGGGTAGTGTGGCTGGACTAAGATACGGGATGTCAGAGGAGAGGGATGTCTGATGGGAATGGCTTCGGGTTCACCATTTGATACACTAAATCTGAGATGCGTGAGGGAAACCCAAGTGGTGAGACAAGTGTGAAAGTCTAAAGAGATGTCAATGCTAGAGATGTGGACATGGAGGTCATCCGTGAAAAACTGGAATTCAGACTCTGGGAATGAATCATTCTGCCAAGGCACAAAGAACAGGGAGCAGGAAGCAGTGGGCCAAGAACTCTGGGGAAGCCCAAGTCGAAACAGTTGCCAGAGACAGTGTTACATAAAGAGTGTTCCATGGCAGCCAGGAATCAAAAGTCAGAGAGGTGAAGAAAAGCAGTGGAATTTAATGTGAGTGACAAAGATAGAGCATTTCTAAAGGTATGAAAACATAAAGTTTTTTCTGGCAAGGTCAGATTTAACAGAATGGTGAGAGTACATTCATTGAAGAATGAATGAAGAATGAGAAATTAGAATAATTCTCAAAAATATTAGATATAAAAAATAGAAATAGAATAATATCAACACAAGTAGAGCTTTGTTTATTTCGTCCTTCAGATGAGATGGAAGGATGTGATCTGGCCTGATACTTGGCCTGAACACGCTGAGATTAGCCACAAATTGTTTATAGCTGGTACCAGCTGTGATTGGCTATCTTATCTATTCTGATTAGTTAGAAACCAGAGTCATTGTTCAGTGTCCAGAGTCACTGCCAAATATTTTAATATTCTCCTTAGTGTGCTTATAGACTAAGGCAGTGATCCCCAAACTTTTTGGTGTCAGGGACCATTTTCACGGAAGACAATTTTTCCATGGCCCGGCGAGGGGGCATGGTTTCGGGCTGAGTCAAGCGCATTACATTTATCGTGTACTTTATTTCTATTATTATTACATTGTAATATATAATGAAATAATTATACACCTCATCATAGGTTGGGGACCCCTGGTAAGGGGAAATAGAAAAGGAAGGATTGATGATATGGAAAAGTGGCACTCAGATACAGCAACTGTCAGCAAACTATGGCCTGTGGGACAAATTTGGCCCACTATCTGTTTTCTAATGCCCCTCACACAGTGTATTTTTACATTTTTAAGTGATTGAGAAAAATAAAATAAAAAGAACTTCTTATGATACATGAAAATTTTAAGAACTTCTTATGATACATGAAAATGTTAAGTTCAAATTTCAATGTCTATGTAACATTTTATTAGAACACAGACACATCCATTTGTTTATATATAATACATTTGTGTATTTGTACATTTGTTTATTTACAGCTGCTTTCGCATTGTAACAGTTGAGTAGCTGTGACAGCAACCCATATGTCTTGCAAAAGCCTTAAATATGTACTATCTGGCTTATTACAGAAAAAACTTGTTGACCTCTTATTTATAGGACAATTTCTGAGAAGAGAGAGGGAGAGGAAGTCAGAGCAGAAAAATGGGATCAAAGGCATATATGAGAAGATTGGTCTTGAACAGTAAAAAGACTACTTCATCCTATGAAACTGGGGGAAAGGTGGCAGGATTGTGCAAACACTGACCGGTTTATAGGTGCTAGGAGAGAAAGGAGAGGGAGTTCCTCCCACCAGCATACACAGCCCACACTCCAAGTTAAATGTGCTGGCTGCCACTGATCATGACATTCTAGAGGACAAAAACTGTGTCGTATTCATCTCTGTTCTCCCACCCACGGCTTTCAGTACATTGCCTTCCTTTCAGCCACTCTCACTAAATATTTAATTGAATCCCAGGTGAAACTCTATTATAAGCACGTTCCTAGAAACCTCTGCCCTTAGGGCTTTGCATTTAATTCTCTTACTATCTAGGCCCACATTTATTAAAGTTTGATGTTATGTTTAGAGGTGTGAAGAAAATGGAAGCTGGTTTCTTATTTAGTTAATTTTCAGCTCACTAAATGGAGTCAATATGGTCAGAGAGAGTAAATATTCTTATTAAAATTGGCCATTTTTCCCCTCTTTTTTCAGCCTGAATAATTCTATAAATCACTAAGCAGTTTTGAGAATAAATACTATGCAAATAAAAGGTATTAATGCCAGTTCTTAAAAAGCCACTAACAATGCAAAAAGAAAATAAGAACCACGTGAAGAGTTGAAAAGTTAAGGGCAAAAAAACTATAATAGAGGATATGGAAAACACTTAGCTGTTTTTTTTTGGCCAGCATGGTGGATTTTAAGAGTGTGAATTTTAATGTCCTTGGGTACGCTGCTCATTCACTGCTGTTGCCATAGTTGCTAGTGTCTTAATAAAACTGCTCTTACACATATATTGCCAGCCTGGACCTTAAAAGCATTTAAATTTGTAATTGATGATAAAAAAATTATCTGAAAGCACAGGAACAGTCCACATGACGAGCTTGAGGTTTACCTTTTATCATAGCATATATATTTTCAAAATGACTTCACAGAAGTCACTGAGCAATTTCCTCTGCCTCTAGGAGTACTATTTTATACTGTTTAAATTGATATTCCCATTTAAAAACCATTTTTAGAAAAGAAGGCCATCATTCCACCATTTAACAACAGGGAATTTTCTAGGTTAAATAATAAAAGGGTTTGTGAGACACAAACACACATGTGTATTTACGTGAATGTACATATATTCACCCAAGTCGCCAAATCACCAGATCTCTCTTGTTTACTTAAAAAAGTAAACAGCATGTATGTGAAAGTGTCAAAGATTTTACTTATTAATCTATTGTGAATAGAAAAATTAATTTCGGTAGCTCTCAGCTAATGTTTTTTAGTCCCCCCAATAAATCTCTGCATCTCCAAAGGTAGCTATACATGTGATGACCTATAATGATATTCATCTTGGCATGATCATCCTCATCATTAATCTTCTAGTAGGCATAGATTGCCAAAAGGGATACTCTTAAGTGACTGATGATAGTGATATGGCTCCCAATGACAGAGAACATATCTATGCATGCAACATATTAGTATAGAGTTATGTAATAGTAACTAGGCATATGTTCATACTGCCATGCCTTAACTGCAAACCTACAAACTCATCTATGATACAGAATAGACTTACAGTAAAGTGATGTGTCAGACAGAGGCTGTTGAAAGAGAGAGAGAGAAATGTGCAGAGGCAAAAAGCAAACTATTTTGCCTGTTAATTCATATGGAAATTAGAATATGGGAGTTTTAATTTCTTCATTCTATTTTCAGTATATTTTAACATACTCAAAAATTTTGGTTCCTGGATGCTTTGCCACTTTAGTCAATAAATCACTCTGGAACTAGAAAAAAACAGAGCTTGATCTGTGAAGGTGAGAGAAACAGCAATAAAAATACAATCTGTCAACTGTTGATCTCTACTGATGGAAGTGTACCTCTAAGATCGCTTGTTCTAAATGGTATTACACTCATAGATAATGGTTAGGAGAAATATGATATGATCTGCAGTGGAACATGCTTTTCACTGTTTTTTTTTGTGTGTGTATACGTGGCTTTCTAACTGGAAAACATTTAATTAAATACATTAGACCGGCATGAATGTTGGGAAACTGACATTTTTTAAAAAATGAGCAAAACATAGTTTATTAGTAGATTTTATGGAAAAAGTCCCATCATTTGTCTACAAGTAAAGAAAAGGGATGTGTGATAAAACTAATGGTTTCATTGATGAGGAAAATTGGGTTCTATTGCCACCATCTACCTTTGACACATTAGAATTTAAAAGAATATAATTAATAAAGAGATTGCTAAGAATAAATTTAAAATATATTAAATGTGCATTTTAAGTCATCTTTCTGGTCTCCTATTTGTCCCATATTATGGAATTACTCTGTATATAATACTTTTGTTTAAACTAACAGACCATTTTTTGTTCATCCTAATCCAAGGATGAAAGATTACAATTAGGTCCTATTACTCTCCTTAGGGCACTCAAGACGCTTTCATTATTTTCCCTGGAAATTTCTCCCTTGTTAGATGGTGGAATTAGGTATTTCTTTCTTAAGAATGTTTTTAAAATGGGAATATCAATTTAAATGGTATAGATACAGTTCCCCCTAGAGGCAGAGGAAATTGCTCAGTGACTTCTGTAAAGCCATTTGAAAACGACCCATGGCACTTGCCTGTGTAGTGAGAGAATTGTGTCATTACTACCTCTTGCTAGCACTCACCTCAACCACAACTTTTATAACCATTGGGAATAATCCTTATCTATCCATCTCTTTCCCTGCATCCTCTTTTAGCATGTTACTCTAGAGCTGACCCAAGCTTTACACTATCTTTTCTTTCTGCCTGTAAGCCACCTGGTTCCCACGAAGTGAGTCTATGTGCCTCACAGCCTTCTCATCCCCTCTGATGGCATCCACCAAAACCACAGGAAACATGATTATAGTTTTGCAGCACTTGCTACCAAATTGAGCTTGAGTTATTCAAATCATTCTGGTTTTTTTTTTTTTTGAGACAGGGTTTCACTTTGTTGCCTGGGCTGGAGTACAGTGGTGTGATCATAGCTCACCGTACCCTCAAACTTCTGGGCTCAAGCCATCCTCCTGCCTCAGCCTCCCTAGTATCTAGGACTACAGGCACACACCACCACGCCCATCTAATTTTTCTACTTTTTATAGGGATGGTGTGTCTCACTCTTGTTCAGGTTGGTTTCCAACTTCTGACCTCAAGTGATCCTCCCACCTCAACCTAGAGTGCTAGGATTACAGGAATGAGCCACTGCGCTCAGCCCAAATCATTCTGTTTTTGATGGGAAGGAAAGTGACACAGTGATCAGGTGACAAAGCAGTATCTAAAAGCAAAGCTCAAAATATCCATGTATAATTTCGTTAGCGACTCGATCAGATATGAAATGCAAGTCCGTATGGTAAACCAGACTTTTTCCGTTTATGTATTTGGCGTGCGGATCCACTCCTTTAGTGCTATGTCTTTAATCGCTTTCAACTGTTTGTTTCACTAGTCTTCATGATGTGATTTGGCTCACTGGAGCTTGCATTTGGAAAGCAAAAAATGCTATTATTTTCATATTTAGTTATAGCTGTCCACTTTCACACAGTGCATTTAGGGGCAGAAAACATGCCTTTAAATGCTACTTATTTGTCTCACCTATAAAAGGAAACACTTTAATTCCTCATATTAGTTAGGAAGGGCTACCACTTATCAAATTCTGCATTTGAATAAAATTTTAATTTTTGTGCAGTTAAATAATAAAAAGCCAGACTACTTGAGTGAAAAGAGCATTGGTCCAAACTAAGAAAGTGGCCACTTGAAATCTTTATGCCTTACTTTTACCATCAGTAAAGCTGGATAAAATTATAATACAAGTAGTGCTTCCACCTTGCATGACTACTTAAAGATGAAAGCAAATGTTTAAAACTTCTCAGGAGAAAATTCAAGTCCATCAAAAGGTTGAATAAATTCAAATTAGGAAACACAACTCCCCTAAAAGGTTGTATGAAATCAGGTCATAAAGGGAGAATGGCTATGATATATTTTTTCTCTTCTCCAAGAGTGATTTCTTACTTTTACAATTCAGTGATAATTTTTCTGTTTGTTCTGTGTTCTTGATATCCTACAAAAAGTCATTTCAATTTTGGTAATTTATTCACTGAGTCCAAAATGGACTGTTCATTTGGATTTTATTCTCTCTGCAAATATTATAAAATTACATTTACTCTCTCTTCTATGAATGTAATGCCAATGTTTATAAAATTGTTGCAATACAGGCCACATTATAATTTCTTCTGCCCTAGGAAATACTTGACAGCATGAAATTTTAATATTTTCCATAGCACCGTATGCCCTTTGCCTCAAGAGGAAAGAATAGATAGTTGTAATAGACAGAAAGCCAGTAAGGAATTTTTACTTTGTAAAACCTTTTCTTTCTGGTCCATCTGTTGTAGGTTTGATTGGGGTGGGGTAGAAGGGATTTTCATTATTAATCAATGTCTCAATAAGTATTTCTTATGTTAAAACCTATTAAAGTTCAGCGAAATTAATTCTGAGTGAATATATATAAAAAGCTCTTCTATATATAATATCAATTAACACATGAACATTTTAGTATAACTTAAGTAGTTTTAACACATGCCATGAATTGACAGAAAGTTCCTATTGACAGAAATAGTATCTTAAAATGGCTGACATATTGGCACATGTGTTGATCCCAAATGTGAAAATGTTTGCGAAAGCCCATTAGCAAAGCCTGAATACCCTTGATGTGCAAGTGTCTTTGCTCTAAATCTACTTGTAACTCCGTAGTCATGTTAGATAACTAAGTGTGTGCCAAATCACATCACAGGGACTGCTCTTGAACATGGGAGCACATTGAAGCACATCTCTGCATTCGAAAGAAAAGGAGGGAAAGGAGAAAAGTTGTTGACAATGGGAATGGGAATGATGATTGGTGCTTGAGAAAAGGACCTAAGTTTTATCAGTAGGAAAAATTTCTAACAAGGCTGACAATGTGTTACCAGCTGTGGAACAGCTGCAAGTAGGGAAAAATTATAAGATACTTTGTCTGATCCAATTCTCATAACCTGTTGTTGGGGGAAGAAAGTCTATGCAATATCTCCTGCTTTTCACCTGTTTTATTTAGACAAGCTCATAAAACACAAACTGAAAGCCAATGTTAAATGATAATTCTGTCCTCTGAGCAACCTGAATTTTACCAGCACTATCAAGCATTCTAAAGATAGCTATCTCAAAGCTTGCACACACGTTATTCAATATTCTAAAAACACTTTCACAAAAACTTGTTCAATAGTGTTGAGGATCTCTGGTGGGAACGGCTTGTGGTGGGCTCCAAGAATATCAGTAGGACTAAGGCAGGGCCTTTGTCCTTGAGATGCCAGTTTATCAGTATCTGTCTAGAAAAAATGCAAACACATTAATAGAGAATAGTGTTATAAAACTTATAGCAGAGTAATAATCAAAAAGACATGAAAGAGAGAGAAAGGCATACATTTTTTCATCTCGTTGTAAAGGTTTATAGGACTAAGCGTTAAAGAGAGGGCACTTGTCTTGAAGAAGGAGAGTTAACTTGATGAAGGAAAGAAGAGAGTGTGAGAAATCAGATCACTGTCTTACGGTTTCTACTGTGCAAGGGACTGAAAATAGGGGCTTCTATGCCAGAGTCTCCTATTTATAGCCAAAGATTTATTGGGCAATACATAGTAAAAGCTGCCCCTCAAATTGTTGCCTGGGAAACACACTCCAATTATGTAATGATTGGTTCTTTTTTAGTATACAGTTAAAACCCATAATAAAACTCACTGCTAGTATGCTGAGGTTCAGAAATCTTCAGCACCAGGTCTCTCTGGGATAGCAAGAAAGTAAGAGTTCAAGTGCTAGACTTTTGCCTTCCAGGTACCCTCCAAACATAAAGGAGACCCATTGTGAACACACTAATATTTTCCCAACTACATGCTTTCACCATAGGCCTTCTCTGATTTTTCTGCAGTAAAATTTTATTTGGAACTACATAATGCCCAGCCATAAATTTTTCTAATTTCTCAAGATCTTCCTCCAATTTAAACAAGTACTACGTTCCACTAGTGCCCTTGCCATTTTTAGTGAAATCTCTATCCCCCAGGCAAGTAAACTATTTTATCATCCTATAGGGTTCGGCAGCTGGGTCAGTAGTGTCACTCACTGACACCTTACAGTGCCACCTCCAATCATTCCTTTTGGTCCATGGCCACCTAGGGAAGGAACGGGAGCAGATATATGAACCTCTTTGCAGTACCTGGGAAGCAAATTTAAAAATGCAGCATAGTGTGTGTTTTCTTGAAGAAAATGTTAAAGAGGAATCTGTCCATCCATCAAAAGTAATCAGCTCTTTAGGGTTTGGAATCAAGCTTCAGATCCAGCCTAAGGGTAGAGTGTGGAAGCAAAGATAAATTTCCTTGATATCTAAAAGCTTAAACTTGCAGCAGTTGAAATTGTTTAGACAGAACTCTTATTTTTAAATGCTTTTCTTATTAAATTAATAGCAATATAATTAATATTAATTGTAATAATAATGTAATTATATTTTACATTTAATATTTTACATACTAGTAGCTAATTCCAATACAATAATAATTCTAATGTTAAATTTTGCATTGTGTTAGAAAAATAGAAAAAGCCAAAGTAGAAAATCCAAACTATTACTTAATTCCAAAAGATAACTGTTTTTATAAGTTTGATTATATTTTTTTCCAATTATTGTATGCTTACCTATATTTTAAACACTGAGATCACAATGTGTATATTGTTTTATAATCACACATAATCCCTTAACTCCTTTATAATCCTGCTTAGTCTTCTTCTATACATATTAGTTATAACCATGTTTCTTTGTAGTTCTGATAAATTTTTCACTAGTCATTGCTTTGTAAACATTTTTATTATTTATACATAAACACATGATTCTGATTTTAATGGCTATCTGATATCCCACTACACTAACAAATATATATTTAGTATATGTAGAGGATTTAGTATATGTAGTATATATTTAAAGCTTCAGTTATTATGTATGTGGTTTTAAAAAAATATCTTTATATTTAAAAGCTGCATTCTTGCTGCCATCTGGCTTCACAGTGGCCATAGAACATAGTAAATTGGAGTGATGTAGCCATAGGCTTCCTAGAGCAAAGAAACACTGTGTAAATATAAAAAATATATATTATACATAGATAACTAAAAAGCATCTCGCTGTGAGTGGCTGGGAAACAGTAGCAGTATAGTGCCCAATTTTTTCTCAGCCATCATAATTGCACATCCATGGATAATCATCAGTAATTAAAGAGGCAAAGATCCAAGTCATACTATGGCCTACAAAGAGTAGCAGTTGCTGTAGACAATCCATGGTTGTCAGCTCAAGTTATCAGGGGTCATAATATTCCAATAAAATGTGTTTGCCCTTCTCTCTATTCTTAATCCCACGTGGTTGGCTATTCACATAAGAAATTTTTAGAGCATCTAGGTAGAGTTTATTGAGACTGTGATGAAAATAACTTGTCTTTACTAGTTTGTTTACAAAGCTAATTGCTTTTCTTCAATGGCATGTTGATGTTCTAAACTAATACAGTTGTGAAAAGAATATCTGTCCTTTAGCAAGACCACTCCAATTAAATACCACCAACTTCTGATATGAAGGAAGACATACGTACTATTATAACATGTGTATGTGTACATAATCATATACCAGTGTAATAAGGCTGTATAATTTCCTTGCTTCCATAAATAAAAACCAGAGCCAAATATGTTTGGATCATAGTTTCATGTAATAGTGCTCTTTAATAAAAATAGACATGAATAATGAATACTAAATAGGAAGCTGACTATATGAACAAGAAAGAAAATGCATGCCTCATATCAAAGAAGCCAGCCACTAGCATTAATAGCAGGCCACGAAATTAAGCTCATTAAAACATTTGCCTAAAGGAGAAATCTAATTTATTTCTTGTATTTATTCATGTTGTATGATTAATAGAAAGCATGGAGGTGGATTTCATGATCAGGAACATGATTTGAATCTGCATAGAACCCTTTCATATAGCTTTCTTACATGAGAATTATAATTAAGTTCAATTGATACTATTCAAGGTTTGAAGTTTTTTTGTGAAGAAGGCAAATACTCTTTGTTCTTTCTTAACCTGTAATCAGGCCACTAAGAATACAGAAAAAATTCTATATTCTTAAAAGTTAGCTGCCATGGACAGACTTGTCCATCTGGGTTCACAAATAAAATCTATGAATATCTCTTCTTCCAGGCCCTCTTTGCAATTCGTTCTTCAAGAATCTCTAGTTACTTGATAAAACACAGTTGTAATCAAGCCACATAAATATCCTGTATGACACTAAGATGAGTGTCAAACATTCCAGCATTACAAATGCACAAGTCTATTAAGATCAAACAATCTTAGCACTTTCAGAGTGAATTTTTTTAGTTTCCTTCACACATGCATTAGTCATGCCTCAGAATCTGTATATATTCTAGCTTTTCTGCCTAGAATATTCTTCTCCTTTTCCACAGAACAACTCCTGTTCATTGCTTTAACAATTATTTCCCGCATCACCTCTTCCACAAAGCCCACTGCCTTAGATAACATGCTGACAGTAGAGCCACACTAGGTTAAAGCCACACCACTTAGGTTTGAATGTGGACTATGTTGCTTGTTGCCTCAGTTGTCTCATCTATAAAATGGAGATTGTAAAGGTAGCTATTTCATAGGCTTGTTGTGATGGTTACATGACTTAATTAATACATGCAAAGCACTTTAGAGTTAGTAAACACTTAGTAAGTGCTTGAAAACTATTAGCCATTTATAGATAGTATTGCTCGGCCTGTCTTTATGTTCTTACATATTCTTCAATTATAGAATCCATTTCATTATGCCATGACTATCTCTTTATATCCATCTCTGCCTCTAGATGGAGAGCCATTTAGCTTGTGCACTGTGACTTATTCACCTCGTTAACACGTCAGGACACTGAACCTGACTCCAAGCATACAGTACTTGGTGAATGTAAAATGAATAAGTGTGTGAATGAATGAATGAATGAACCCAGATAAATAATACGCCAAAGCTGTTTCTGTATGTTTCTGTGAGACACATTAAAGTATACTCATTTGATTAGCCACGTATTTGTGGATTTGTGTTGATGAAATAAAATATCAAAAACTTTTTTTATGCCTTGACCCCAAAAGCAGCCTCACAGCCCTTTTAGTTATGATGCAAACTTCCCGTTGACGTGGAAGAGCCGTCAGTCCTATTAAATTATTCTTTTTATTTTGAACTGCTCAGTTCATGTTTGACTTTAGCATATCCTATTTTACTCCATATTTTATTGTGTCACAGGTTAGACATCTAATTCAGCATGAGGAGAAATCATTATAATCAATTTTTATGGTCATTAAGAAATAAATGTATCCTTTGTGTTGTCAGACAGGAGGTTTGCTTCATTTACTCTTTTCTCTTGATAAATGCTGTTTTCTAATGCCTTTGTAGCGATAGAGACTGAAGGGTAGGGAAAGAATATGGATACTTTCTTCTCTGGGTCACTTTGCGTAAAGTCGTCTTTAGAGCCATGTTCAAATGATTTATGTCCACATTGTAGATACAGTAGCAGCAATTATAGAGCTATTCCTAGCACTTAACCTGCTGCATTATCAGTGGCCATTCACTGGCTGCTTAAGTTAACATCTGCTGCTCTGGTAGTCTAATATCTAAATAGAATGAAAAATCAAAAGGATAAAACTCCAGCAGGCTTTGAGAAGTAATGGTGAGCGTGTGTGTGTGTGTGTGTGTGTGTGTTTTAAGTCTTAGCCTGCATTATCCAAAATTATGTTTTTTATCTTTGCATAACTAGGACATTTTTAATCTTTTTTTTCCACATTTTTCCCCTAACTTAGGAATCAGATACCAAAAAAAAAAAAAAAAAAGAAAAAGAAAAAACAACACTTTCCTCTGTGTACCTTATATTTAAAGAAGGTCCTGCAGTTTTACTGTCAGTCTTCAAACACAGCATTAACAGTATTTGATATTAACAATTTTTCACAATATTGGAAAGTTCATAAATTAAAGCCAATACAAATCAAAATACCAGTGAAATTAGTGAATCTGTCTAGCAAAACGAGTTTAATCAATGCTTTCTACTTCTAGAGCTAATTGGCCACTGAACCATTGAACTACTGACTTTTTTGTTGTTGCTGCTATCTCTAGGTAGGTAGTAGAACCATTGACTGTTAAAGCTATACATTGAGAGCAGAGACCATTTTATTCATCTGATTTTTAAGTATTCCATCTTTCTTTGTGGATTCCTCTCTCCTCCTTCCTCAGTTACTGCCTTTGGTTTGCACCCTCATCATCTCTTCCGGTCTCCTCTTCATCAGACCCCGGCTGCAGCCCCAGTGCTCCACCTGGCTAGTCCCTCCGCAACTGCCAAAATTCTTTTCTTTGCTCATTACTCTACCCATTCATCCCTTAGTGATGTCACAACATCCTGCATGTTGCAAAAATCTCTTCACCTCAAGCTTCAGGGTGATCCAAGAGGGAGCACCAGTCTTCCTTGTTCTCTTTCAGTGTCCTAACACATGCATAAATCTCCTGTCACCCAAGTCTCCTCAAAGTTCCTCTCATTATGATTAATAAAGCTCTTGTCTTTTTCTCTGAGCTTTTCCCAAGGTACCATTTTACAACTAGGAATTCCCTTTTCTCCCAGAGTGCCTGTATGTGGCTTCTCCAGCGTGGCAGCGTCAAGGAAGTCAGTCCTCTTCCATGGCAGCCCGGAGTCCTGCAGAGTGTTTCAAGAGGCTCAAGTGGAAGCCACAGGTTTCTTAGGGCCTTGAAATTTCCAGAACATCACTTCTGCAGCTTCTGTTGGTTAAGTAAATCATTAAGGCCAACTACGAATAAAAGCAAAGGAAATTAGACTCTACCTCTTGCAGGAAGAAAGCAAATAATTTCCAGCCATTGTATATATATTTTTATATATTTATATATATTATATATAAAATATTTCCTTATGAGAAAAGTCTTGTCTATTCTAGATAACATCCGAAAGAAACTTTTGATAATTTACAATTTGACATTTGATAAATAATTTTTAATTACAACAATAATTTTTCTGATTTTAGGAGATAATATCAAAAATAAAGAAATTATATTAACTGTACATAAAATGCATATCCAGTCAATAAAATATTATTAATACATTTTTTAAAAATTCCCTATTTAACCGCTTTCCCATAACATGCTCAGCACTTTTCTTTTTTTTTTTTTTCCCAAGCCAGAGAGACTATAATCTTCTTGGGAAAAGTGTATATTTCATTTTTATATCCCTAGCAACTGTCTCAGAGCTTAGTATGTGGTAACTTCTCAATAAATGTTTGTTGAATTGAATTGAATTACTCCTGGATTTTGAGGCTGATGTAGCCGACTTATTGACTTCTCTGAATGTGTTGTGAAGGAGGATGAAATGTAGCAAGAAAATCCGTCTGATCAAGGGGCAACCCAACAGGAGTAAATTGTATATATACCAATTAATGTGGCTCCAGGAAATGCAGGTGTCAGTAAATTGTCCTTCATGCAGTAGATTGTTCAAGGGATCATCCATTTAGTATATGCCTAAATTTCTAAATTCCTGCAAGAGCTAGATAGCAAACATTTTGGATAACTTCTGATAAGCTTTGGTTATTTTGTAGGGAAGAGGAATAAATAGAAATGATTCTATGAGGCTTCTTTGTCTTTAGAGAAAAACCAAGCTCGTAAGAGTGAATAGTAAGACTTGACCTTCCCCCCCCAATTTACAGCTTTTAATATGGTAAAATAAATTAAAACATCTTTTAATCTTAGATGGAATTTGCTTCTTAAATCTGTGATCTAGTGTTTCTCTGTTAATTTCAAATTTAAAGAACTCTTGGCTGATGAAACTGTTATAATGTAAGCAGAGACACCGTTGTTTTTTGTGTAGTTTGAGAATCTCTGGGGCTATTCTCTTGCCATGTCACTGAAAGGGAATTCCAGAATTTTGACTGGAAGGATGGACATACTTTGTAATTTGTTTTAATCTTGACACAATTTTATGAGATTTCAAATTATAGTACTCCCTAAATTTATTTCTGTTTTTTCCTGTATGCATTAGAAAAAGAAAATCACCTCTTATTTCCAAAAGTCCTACCTACTCATTATATTTGTTTGTCTGTGCTATTAGGATAATTCATTTAAAAATTCTTTTAAACAATCATTAAAATTTTATACCATATCTTTCTATTTTATCAATAATAGTTGACAATTTTTGGCTAAAGCCAATTTAGGGAACTGAAGTATAAATTATTGCTGTATGTTTCCATGATATGCTTTCTAAAGATTTTTCTGTTTCTTGTTTGCAAACTTGAAAACTAAGGCCTGAGATGCTGGAATAACTCACCAAGGTCATTTAAGACAATAGCAGACCTGGAGAGATTATTACTATGTCATGATTCATTCTGTCTCTTTCTAGATCTTTCTAGTTCTGGTGTCCACATTTAAATATCTTTTTTCAACAATAATGATTTTAACAATATATTTAATACATTAAGTTTATAGATCACAGTCTTCCCATTGGAAATTCACCATTTTATTGGTAATTTGTTTTAACTGCTAGCTACTTTTATATTCCTTATATTTATTTATAGCTTTTTCTTACTGTTGAATTGTTTCTTCACATACATACACACAAACTTCACATATATACGTATTTTTCCCCAATTTCATACGCCTTCCCCCCCATCACCCCCATCTCATAAAAACTTGAAAGTAACTTAGTTTTCTGCTGGTTCTTTCCTTCCATTCAGCAACCATTTTATTTCACTGTTTTTGAAGTGATGCAGTAAGAGAAAAATGGCTGCCTTTTGTTTATTTCCTTGTACATTAGCATGATGTCATCATCAAAGATATTAACTAGAATGTACATATCTTTAAGAACCCAGAGGTATCTTATAAGCCAGAAACACTTTAGTTTACCTTTTCTTTCAGTGCCCCAAGGTTTTGTTGCTTTAGTGCTGCTCTTGTGTGCAGAAGGAAAAATGAACATGAGCATTTTGGAACAAATGCATTAATATGATGGCATTTAAAACATATCTGAATATTTCTTTCAATGTTAAGAAAAAACCACCCAAAGGCATTTATTTAAGTTATGAAACATTTAGATCAATGCTATCTATACAAATATTGTAGATAAAGATATTAAATCATTGTATTTAAAGACTGGGCTATTTAACCACATTTGCCTATTCTGGCTTAAAATTATTTCTAAAAATTTCAATTGACACAAAAATTTGTATTACAATATTTTTTTGAAAATAATTTCTTACTAATGGAAGGCCTAAGCAGATATGTATATACACACACATATATATTCATTTTTTAATACTAATTACTGAATTATTTACAAGCACTATTAAATGTACTATGTATCTAACTATTCAGAAAATTTATTTTCTAATCTTCATTTATGGTGCTTCTGACTTTTCCTTCTGTGCTCTTTGTTGTACTTTGCATGTATTTGTCATAAGATTTTCACGCCACAAGCTTTCAGTACCAATTCAATTTAGATAGTTATTAAAGAAATAATAAATTGGTATTTTTTATTAAATTCCAATAACTAAATAGTTTTTTTTAATTTAGAAATCCACAATCCATTTTTAATTGTTTAGGAATAATTTCAGGGATTTTTTTTTTATATATTTTGGAAAGATGATCCAACTACACACACACATATTGTATATATGTTAATGCTATATCTGTGCAGCAGAAAATTCCTGTAAATGTTGAGTAGTCAACTCTGAAACTACTTGTTAACACTCAGATCAGACAACATAAATCATATGCTTTATTGAGGTAAGCTGTCTGAAATAAGTTACTACAATTTTAAAAATTAATTTGAACCATATGTTCTTTAGATCTTTAAATTGAAATTTGCATTGTTCTTTGAAGTCAGCTGTTCTAGGAATGTGTCGTGTTTTGAGAAGATAAATTAATCATCTACCTCATTTATGTACATCGGTAAAAAAGATTCATCCTCTTATCTCCTTTATCAAAAGTAATTAGGATATATATTTTTATTCATATATTGTATCTTTCAGTGGCTGAGATTTGCATTGCGATTTTGAGGGAAACAGCAATTATCCTTCTAGAAAAAAATCCAAGAAAAAGAAACACCAGCAATCTAAAGGTTAACACATTTTATCAAATCACTCAGTAGCACAAGTCTCTTTAATAACATTTGTACAAAAGTACTTTTAGAAAGCATGAGGTAGGAAATGGCTTTTTGCAAGTTCTTTTTCCTTAAATTATTATTCAGCCTCTTATTAAAATAAAATCTAGTTAACTGCTTTTGAATGCTTGCTCAAACGTTTTCTATAATAATAATAAAAAAAATCCTGTGAAGGGATTTCCATAAGTTGTGCTGCATTAATGACTTAGAGCAGCTTCCTAATCTGTTATTCCTTCCTCCTAGTAGACCTCAGCTGATAAAAATATCCATAGACACAGTGAAGTCAGTGGCACGCCTGGCTTTCTCAGACAAAACTCCATGTGATCACATATAGGCAGCCTCAGTGAGGCTGATGCCGTGCAGCAAGCAGTAGGTAATGAGTCTTTGTGCAGAGTGAAGCTCTTGTCGCTGAACAATAAAGCATATGGTACCAGCAATAAAACACAGGGTTGGGAAATTTAAGAAGATTCCGCTGAACCAAGAAGAACTGTGTCTTCGGTGATGCTGACACATATTATAAAATGATAATCAACTTATTTTGGATTCTAATGAATACAGAGTGCAAGGACTAAAAGCTACAGCTATTTGAACAGGTTGGTGATTTTATAAATTACTCCAACACTTGCTTGTGTTTGATTGGATTTAAATTAGAATGGGCTGGTATGTATTTTGCCTTAAACAAAAACTTTGCAAGATATTTG
This sequence comes from Lepilemur ruficaudatus, assembly GCA_963574885.1. Taxonomy (NCBI): domain Eukaryota; kingdom Metazoa; phylum Chordata; class Mammalia; order Primates; family Lepilemuridae; genus Lepilemur; species Lepilemur ruficaudatus. Next base: position 52,811 of record CAUYRT010006525.1, read on the forward strand.
TAGTGGGTAATATGAAGGATGCACTGGAATTGACCCAACTTGATTAAATTGTTGATGTAGTCAGATGTGACGGAGAAATATTGATATCATTACATTAAACTGAAAAGTTATTTATTCTATTTAAAAATTTATGGGTAAGAAAAAAATTCATGCAACAATTTCTAATCTTCTATATGCAGAAATAGTAGAAAGGAGACTACTACCAAAAAATAGCTCAAATAAAAAGCTTCAAATTTATTTGTCCAGTATTAAAAAATTCTATGTTGCAATAGTTTACATGTCTTATCAATTGAATGATATGTCATTCAGAATTTGTTGATGTGTTTCAGTATACTGCAAAAGAAAGATGTGGATTATTTAATTATTTAAATAAAAGAATTTAAAAGCCAGGAAATTTTGAAATATTAATAATGTTATTAGGACAATGTATTTTAAACTTTAATAACATACATCTGTGCATTTGTTGTGTGCTTTTTATTTTTCATGGTACATTTCTTTTGGCAAATGGAAAAGATTATTGTACAAAACATTTTACTTTATAGATATTCATTCACATACAGAAAAAACAAATTAGCTTAATTTTAAAAAGAGGAATGGATTAATCATTTGATGATGCGTATTGCCATTGGTTTACCATTTAGAAAAGAATATATGCCTTTATGAATATTTATAAAAATATATAAACACACATGACCTTCTTTATCTAGAAAATAACCACTTCTTGTGTTTATGAGCAATAGAGAAGTTTATGTTTCAGACAGAGAGATTGCTGTGTATAGGAAGACAAGGGATGAAATAACACTAGCAAATAATACCACAAAATTGAACATCTTTACCAAAGACAGACAAGCATTACTGCTATATGAATCTTTAGATTGAAACACATAGTTTAACTTTGCTCTACATTTTTACTGCTGTATTGTTTTAAAGGCATCCTGGGACCGAAATTCTTTACAATTAATTTTTGGACACCATTTAGGATGATAGTCTCCAAGGCACTTAGGCACATTTAACATTTTACAGAATTACTATAGTGACCTCATGTATTTGTATAGTGGCTAATATAAATTTATGCCTGTAAGATGCTGTTTAAACCACAGCAACAAAAAGAAATACCCCATGTGCCAGATTATACGTGCAATATGTGTTTGAATTTTTTTAAAAAGCTATGTTTCAAAAACAAGAGAAGTTAATGAAAATTTAAAATTGGCCTTCCACACGTATTTAAATGAAGTATTTGACTATTTGGGTTTCCTTGGTTACCATAGTCGCTGCTGACAGCTTCTTTTGGTGGGGAGGGGGTAAGCAGTGAGAATAGGACTCCAAAACAAAGCGTTAAAATCATTTATCCATTAACAGACATGGGGGAACGCGATGCTGACAGCCCAGTAAAACCCGTGCCCACTCCCCATCGCGTATTCCTGCTCTCCTGTGATTCAGGTACCCTGGCAGAACTGCAGTTCCACAATTCCTTACCCAGCATTCCGTTTCAGCTGCTGGAGGACTGCCTGAGCCTTATGCAAATGAGACCAGCTCAGAGGCTTTGACTGCAGAAGCGAGAGGAGGGGGGCAGAAGGGAGTTCAAAGGTCACAGGGCTGGTGGAAAGCTGGATCAGTTGCCTGAAAAAAATGCACTGGGCTCCTCTGCAGCAGTGTTTTGCAGCAGTTAAATGAAGTGTGCTTTATTTCTGAGAGTGAAGATTTTACAGCGTGTGTGTCGTACTCATTTAAAGTGCATGCAGGTATGGTGACATTTCATGATGCGCCTGATTTTATTTCTGTTATAGACGCTAATGAGGATTGGCTATTTTAATTCATTGTGGCAATTGGCAGGGTGTTCCTGGTTTTCAGGCTTCCCTTAACTAGTTTATTTTTCAATTTTCTTTTTCGTGTTTTCTCTGTTTGAAACATGGATGTTTTGTTCTAATGGAATAATTTCAGATGAGAAAAAAATTGGGTTTGGGCTTCTAAATAATTCCATTTTGGGGGGTAAGTCTTTATTGCAGAGAGAGATCTGAGTTCAAACATCTAGATAAATATCAAGACTTACAACTTTTAGAGGATTTTCACAGTTTTAAAGAAATGAGTTTTAAATAAGGTCTGAGTTTCTATCTTAAGATTCTTGTGAGATATCTGGAATTAAATAATGGAGTTCTTTTGTTCATATCCCACACAACATCATAAGGACAGTTTTAATAAGTTATGTTTTCACTTCAAGAGGGGGTTTTGGTTTTGCGAGTTTTCTTTCATTATTTCATTGCTAAACATTTTGTCAGAGAAATAAGTTCTTATTTTAGGTCTAGATCCTTTAAATCCTTCTTTGATTTTTCTAATTGTTATTAATTTTCTTTGGGACTTTTTAGACAATGCTGTTTGAACTCAACATGTTCAACTTCCTATGACTTTTCCTTTCAGTTAAGTCTAGATTGTAAAGTGCTCCTCGTAAATGTCACAGGCAGGACAAAAGTCTTCTTTTTTCCATGCACTAAATATCACACTTCTGTAAAACGTGTGATTACATCATAGTAAAGTCTGTCCTGCACCAAACAAATGTGTACTCACTTTTATTGTTCATATTGCTTTTTTATTTCCAAAACATATTTTCAAATAAACAATTAAAACAGCACCATCAAACTGTTTATCCATAGCATTAAAAAATTTAAATATATCAATTCAGTACTTACAATGTTGATGAAAAAAATGTTATTTTCATTTGCATCAACTGTGCATCTGTCTATATTACAGGTTGCATGTGTATGAAAATATGTTGGAAAAGATGAAGAGGCAAAAATAGCATTTAGTCATGAAATTACTGCTTTATGCTTTTATATTTGCATAAGATGTAAAAATAAATTTTATGAAGCTTACATGTGAAGAGGTAGTACATATTTAGATAAACTTAATTACTTTTTTGCACTGAAAAGGGGGAGTTAATTTTATTATAATGATTAAGATGTCATGGTTTGGCAATAATATCTTTTATTTTATTATAGAAGGGGGCTCAAGGGGGGCCCAAAAGAAGAGGATGGGCATTTAAAACAGTGAAGGACAATTATTTCAAATATTTATGAAATTCACTTTGTGGTGGTTATTCAGGGCCAGATTCTCACCCTTTATCACTCTATGGGGACATTATGACATTTATCCAGGATTCGGAGGTTAATTTGGGAAAAGGAATTCATGTTTTGTATGAGCTCTTTAAAAATGCAAAAACTGACATTTTCTTCTAAACTCTTTCTCTTTTGAAACTTTCAATAATGACTTTAGCTAAAGGGAGTATATTTTAAATAAATTGTTTCCTTTTTTGTGTTGATAAAACATACTGTCCCCTGGTCCAAACAATATTAGTAGACTTTTGCCTTTATATATATATATATATATATACACACACACACACACACATACACACACATATATGTATATATAGCAATATATGAATATTATATTTTATATACATAACATAGTATTGTTTTCCTATATATATAAAAAACTTATATTTTAAGCAGCCAAATAAAATATTCTTTACTGGCAAATCATATTTAATCCAACAATTTTTAACAAAAATTTTTATTGTACCTTTAACTCAGGTAGTGCCTATAGTTTGTGTTTATTAACCTCTGCATATGTTCTAGGCAGAAAGGGAGGAAAGAACCGAGTTTAATATTAATTTAGGCTGTCCAGTTCTTCTAACTTTGTAAATGCACTTGCTACCAGTAAGCACATTCTGAGTATGGAAATAAAAATATGGGGCAGGCAAAGGAGGAGAGCCCATGAAGATTCTTGGAGAAAACATGATAATAGACAAATGTGAAATAAAGAGAATTGTTGTACTTCTGTGAGCCACAGGAGAGCTATATATGTCCTGTAACTAATTTATGGCTTTGAATATCGTGGATAATTTACGTCTCTATGCAGATTCACTCAAAACTATGAAGTCTTTTTTGCATTAGCTTGGGCCATGTTACTTCTGCACAAATCTCAGCAGCGTGGACATAGTAAGTTTATGGTCTAGATATCTAAGTGTACATAGAAAAATGTATTTGTGTAAATACAATTCAAATCAAATTTGAGAAGTAAAAGAATAAATAGAATAATCTAAAAACAAATCCTTGGGAATATGCACTTAGTGTACTCAAACAGTGTTCTATCAGACTTCAAAGGAATCTTTAAGGATTTTTCAAAAATGAATTTCCTGCTCTCTGATTACCAGTCTGTCTTTGTCATCACTTGAAACTAGAGACCATATTGTAGGCTTGGAAAAGATTTTAGGGCAAACATGTTGTACTCAGTCTAGCGGCATGGAACAGGGTCTAAAATCTACAAATAACTGTTGTCATCTCAAAATCACGTGTGTAGGTTTTAAGTTTTATTATTGCTATATTTGTCTTTCTGAACTTCTGGAGCCTATGAAATAGAAAGAAGAATTTAATTACTTGGGACACATAGAAGGAAAATGCTCAAAATAATTGAGTATTCAAAACAATCATATTTCTTTATTTTAACATGACATTTTAAAAGAAACAATCAACAATTGCCTTTATGATTCCGTATTCTAGAATTTAAATAAAATTAAATCAATCTTATTGAAAAGTATAAAAATTATAAAATGATTTTAAAGATCTTATTGGATCTATAGTAATGCTATAGTAATACCTTGTCTAGTAGAGTTGAAAATAATCCGTATAACATAAAGCAATTTTCCAAATAGCTAGAGTTTATAAAATATAAAGGGCAGTTTTTAAAAATGTTAATAGTTTTCATGAAAGCAAAATATAATACACATCATTCTGCCTTGTTGAGCAAAATGGAAATCAGTATTGGCTTTTCTTCATGTCTTAAGAATGATAATTCCCACCATTATGTTCACTTATTGCAAAAGACAAAACCATTCCCAAGTGTTCTCCATCACCAAATAGCCTTTTACTGTTATGTGGTTTTTATATGTAATTTTATATGCTTTTTTATAATTTTACTATCTCATTTTTCACGTTAAAATATATTCTTTTTAACATAGTTAGAAATTGTTCCTTATCTTAGATCAATCTGAAAATCAATTTTGTGAACCTGGCTTTATATTAAATTCTAACTCATTTAGACTTTGCTGGGCAAAGGGAGAGAGATAAACATTCTTCCATACTTCTCTTCTGTGTACTGAACTTCTGACACACACACACGTAGTAGAGGAACATAGAAAATACATAAAATTTATTTTTAGTTTTTCTTATGATCATGATACTGCAAATCATATTCCAAATAAATGAAAAATTGTCCTTGTTGCTACAATGAGAATTTATCACATGAAAGAATCAACAGTAATCTGAAATTACTTAATGTCTAATAGGGAAATGAGGAATCACATATATAAAGGAACACACAGAGACCAATTTTTTGGTGACATTAGACTAAATATTGGTGCCACATACCTCTTCTTGCCAATTTCAGGAGTTTGATCCATCTCATTTTCAAGCCTGGCATCAAATTCACCACCTTCCACTTCCATACTAGTTGGGAAGGGTTGTTGCTTGGGCAATCCTTTATCTCCATGCAAGCTTATGAATCCTTATATTCATTTAGAAATACATTTAGCTGTATGTGTGCATGCTCAAGCCATAAGACAACTGAGCCATCGACCTCCATTTCTTTGAAAACTCACTAATACAATGTATGTGTTGAGATACACAAGGCACACCAGTTTAGTAGGTGTTCTTCCACACTCTGAAGAACTTTGAAGATCTGAAGGAGTATTGGTTCCATGAACCTAGTATAGAAAGAGTCTGTAAGAATGAGAACTAGTCCAAAATATTTGGGGAATAGCTTCATATTATGGTCCTCGTTTACACATTAGCATTTTAAAAGGCCTGAGCACTCTACTCCTTCTTTAACAAACCGGAGTCACTTTGCTTAGTACAATAAAACTTTATAACTTTAGGTCAATTTATGAACAACTAAAAAATCAGAAAGATAGTGTATTTTTTTCTTGACAGGTAAATGCTTTTATTATGCAGTTTATTGTGTGTGTGACTTCAAGCTGTGTCATGAAATATGAAGAGGCAGAATAGCGGAATAGTTAAGAGCTTAGGTTCAAGTCCAAACCTGGGTCACTTCCACGTTGTGCTCTGCCACTTACAAGCCATGTGGCTTTGACGTGGTACTAGAAATCTGTAAGCCTTGTCTTCTTCATCTGCAAAGTGGTAATACTAGTCTCCATATTAAGGGTTTTTCATGAAAATGGAATGACATGACATGGGAGCGTTCTAAATGATAGCTAATATTAATATTTTTCAACCCATAGTAGCTGATTCCCTTATATTACTAAGGCAAATTCGGCGTAAACCTATAGTTATAGAGACTCCTGAAGGAACACGTTAGGTTTCAATGGATGAGGAAGAGATTTGTTTTCTAAAAATAGGAACCTACCAGGATTTTATTGGAGGTTATACCTAGGTAATACTGAGCAGCTAATGCATAGAGCTCAGATGAGGCAAGTAGAGAAGACAGTCAGCATGTTCATCGAGGTTCAAACTACATGTGGCTTTACAGAGCTGTATCTGAAATCTTTTTAACTAGAAGTACAATCTCTACAAAAATCCTAAGATATGATGTGGCAATATGTACTTTTCTGACCTCTCTTATTTTGTATCCTTTATTGCTTTTCAAATATCTATCTTTGTGCCTTTGCTCTACCATTTTTCCATTTTGACTCTGTACAATTAAGGCAGTAGTTGTTCATCTCTGATGAATTTCTACCCAGAATATCTATCTCGTCCACTGACGAGGGAGGTTGGCACATATTAGATGTCCAAGAAATGTTTGCTGAGCTAATGCTGTCATGGGGCGTAAAGAGCCTAATTTTATCTAATTACATAGAAGTGATAATTTGTTTAAATCATGAAATGATCTCTGTGTCACAGATTAATTGCTATTTTAAACGTACTGTATATCACAATGATGTTTAGAAATATTGCATGGATTTAGTCACAAAGTTTTTCAAAAGAAATTTAGAAAATATATATACATTTTTTACTTAAAAATTCTTTTAATAACAGCATACCTGGAAGTACTTTTTGATAAATATATACTGGTAACAAGTTTTGTATAAACTGGAGGAATATTGTGATTCTTTGATTGTGAAACTTCTTCAAATGGTGAATCTTCTTTAAACAGTGTATTTCCAACTTTTTACAGATTGTATGACTTTGTTGTGATTTATTTCTTATGTGAACAAGTCTTAATTTGTGACAGTAGGACATTCACTGAGACTTGAAAATCCACATAGTTAATTTTACACCATGTATTAATACTAATTACTTCTTAAGACAATGTCACCTGCAGGTTGAATAACTATTGTTCTCTGTAAAAAAATCTATGGTGCCTAAGGTGGTGGCTCATTTTAAAGAATGTCCAAAGTAGTTTTTTCTACTTGTCCTAATTTTTTAAATTTCCTTTATTTTCTGTGCAGTATCTTTGGCAGAATCCCAGTGATTGGATGGGTATGGTTCTAAAGCTTGGCCATATTTTATTCTGATGCCTATTTTAAATTACTTTATGAGGGAAATGTTTTTTTAAAATTCCTTTTCCTTCACACTATTCAGATGATTCCTCTGAAGGAAAAGAATACCATGTCTCTTAAATATCCTTTGATTTACATTGGATAATCTATTCAATCAGAAACTGTCTAAAAGACTGAAGGAAAACATCTTAAGTGCCAAGGTGAAAAAAAATGTTATCTTCGAGCGCTGCAATAATAATAATTCTAATTTTTTCCACATCTGTGTGGTTGTTTTTTCCTTAATGTGCTAAATATTGCCAATCATCCAAGGAATCTGGCTAAGTGCTGTTTTTAGTTTTAATAGCAAGCATGTAAAATAAATTTTTCATTGACTTTGCAAGGTACTTTTGTTGTTAGAGTGGGAAAAATAGGCTTACAATGGGCACTTGATCAATTTTCAACAGTTTTAAAAGCCTTATCTTGTTCCTTATGGTCTTCTCTGTTCTTGCTAACTAAAAGAGCACCTTAATGGTTAATTTTTGGGAAAGACTTTTGACTACCAGACTAGTATGTATTCCATTATATCACTTTGCTAAATACCAAATGATGATCACTGTTTGGGACCAAGAGGCATTAAAACCCAAGCTCTGGCTTTCTTCTATGAATAATGATCCCAGCGGCACATAAGCATAGGCAACATGGAAAGCTTCCTGGGGATCCCTCAGCGAGACAGTCATAGAGAACCTCTTTACCATTAATAAGTGGAGCAGCTGTGCATCCCTTTATCAGCAGGACTTGAGTCAATTTAGCCGACGTGGTTTGCACACAGTGAGGGAAGAGGGCATGCACGATTAGGCCTTTGCATGGAGGTTATGGATTTTGACATTTACTCCCAGGTGGTGGGGACCACTTTGTATCAGAATCTATTTTTACTAGTTATGCCTTGCCCCCTTTTTTGGTAGAAGTGAAAACTGAGACCCAGAGAAGTAACATTCTTACTTAAAATTATGTGACTTGTTAGTAGCTGATCCAGGGTTAAGACTTCAAGTTGATAACCATTTATTTACTGAGCAGGCTCTGGAATACATATTCAATCCACAAAGAACGTTTTAGTCGAGGGTGAGAAAACATGAGGTAAACCAGAGATTATAATGCAGTGTAATAAGTACTGATAAATGCATGGACCATGCTGTGCTATGAATGCAAAGAGATCACTGAACCCTCGTGTGGTGCTGGTCAGGGAATATTTCTCAGTGAGGGACTGAGTTAGCCCTAAACCTTGAGCAAATGATCTAAACATCTGAAACCTCAGTTTCCTTTGTTAAAATTACCTTGTAGGATTTAGGGGGAGGTTACAGAGAATGGTTACAAAGGATCTGGTCCATAATAGGTGCTCACTAAATGCTAACTTCAATTATGAATGGAATGAGGCTATCGAACCACCTTTTAGGAAAGACAGATACTGCCTGGCAAAGTGTATCTCAACTTAGAACCATTCCTGTTAAGTATTTATCAAGTCACAGGCTACAGATGAGGCCAATTTTGGGTAGCTTTTTAAGAGTAGTATGTGCAGCCAAGAGAGCAGTGAAGAAACCCAGAGGGAATGCCCCAAGGAGATGTGATAGGTCCTTTGGCACACATGCCAGAAAGAAACCAAAGGGGCTGAAAAGAGCCCTTCTGTAGGAAGTGGGTAACTGGTGGTAAAGGGAATGGAGCAAGTAGATTCTCAAACTTTTTTCATACTTTGAGCTAATGTGCTCACATTGAATCATTTCTCCAAGTTATGGATATCCACTAAAGCTGGGGAAATGGCATAATCACCGGAGCAGAGGTTCTTACCCTGGGAGTCCGTGAATAGATGGTCTTTTCTGCTATGTGCACAGTTTTTTCTGGGGAAAGCATTCATTTCTTTCATCAAATCCTCAAACTGCAAATTGTCAAACTGCAAAAAATGTTATGATCCACTGCACATAAAGTAACTCAGACCTTAACTCAAGGTCACAAGCAACTCTGGCAGAAGGAATTCATACATAATTGGGGAACCCCACAATCATTATTTCTCCAACAAAAATATTTATTAGCCAGGAGTGCTCTCAGGGTTCTTGGCTTAAACAGACACCTGGACAAGAGAAGTACATTTGGCCGACTTGCACTTCTCACACTGGCAAGCCACCAGCAGCATTTTTCACATTGGTGGTGCCCCATGGAAACACCTTGTGGGATTTTACCTTGTAAAATCATTGCCAAATCCCTCTCCTCTTGGCGGCAGATATGCTAATCCCCTGCCAAATGGGTTTAGGCAGAAATGGCCCTAGTATTGTGGAAGGAGAAGAAATCTTTTATTTTTAATTTTTAGAGAGAAATGCATAAGCATTCTCAGAATGTATGGGGTGGTAAATGTTCAAGGCATTCTTCTGCTTATTCAATGGTAGTTGTTTGAGTGATCTAAGAGTGATGGATTACCTTCCAATAAAAATTACATTAAATATTGCTTTTGAAGGAGCATTGACCCCATATACATGTGCATTTTTTAATAAGAATATTTTAAATATTATGCATTGTAGTTAACCATCTGTGATTTGCTGGAAAAGACTCCAGTGGGAGGGAGCATAGTGTGGATGTACAGAGTTCTAATCCTGACTTTCTAAGAAACTGACAAAATTTTGTAGCAATCTTGTATCTCTGAAACTTGATTCCTTTAACTGCAAGATGAGGGCCACATTGCCAAGATTGTTGTAGTTTCAATGAAATAAAGATCATAAATAAATGGCACAGAGTAGATCTTAAGATATTTAAATTGTCTTTCCCGGCCGGGCACGGTGGCTCATGCCTGTAATCCTAGCGCTCTGGGAGGCCGAGGCGGGAGGATTGCTCAAGATCAGGAGTTCGAAACCAGCCTGAGCAAGAGCGAGACCCCGTCTCTACTAATAATAGAAAGAAATTAATTGGCCAACTAAATATATATAGAAAAAATGAGCTGGGCATGGTGGTGCATGCCTGTGGTCCCAGCTACTGGGGAGGCTGAGGCAGAAGGATCACTTGAGCCCAGGAGTTTGAGGTTGCTGTGAGCCAGGCTGATGCCACAGCTCTCTAGCCCAGGCAACAGAGTGAGACTCTGTCTCAAAAAAAAAAAAAAAAAAATTGTCTTTCCCTATCCCTTTATGTAATATAATAGTTTTCAGCCTTGTACTTCCGGTCTACAGGTTTTATACTAGTAAAAGAAATACACAAAAATATTATAAATGACATTAAAGTACACAAAGTATGAACATTAGGAACAAATGTGTATACAGCTTCTCTGCTGTGTTTGAATGACCATTTATTGCATATTTTATAAGCACCCTTAAGGGAAAGGAGCTGAGGCCAGGATCACCATGGCCGAAACAAAGAGCCAGGTAGTAGCAAAGAGAGGGCCTTATAAATGACACTTGGAATTAATTTCCAGTATGGAAATAAATCAGAGAAATAGGCTGCCATGTAACACTCAGCATTAGAGAGATGGTGTTTACCTTGTCCAAACCCCAGCTTTGCAAGTTACTATGCAAAGAATATGAGACTGCAATGAATAAGAAGCAGAAAGAAAAGAAGGAAATGGATTTGTTTAAAGATTCAACAACAACAAAAGCTAATAGAACTGAGTCAAAGGCCTTGGACAAAAATTAAGAATTGTTCAGATTAATTAAGATTGTTCAAAGAAGTCATTTCTTTTAGAAGGGCAGCTGCCTAAAATAATGATTATTTTATTTAGCAGAGACTTTAGACTATAGCCAGTGTTTGATTAACAAAATAGTGTAAGGGCAGAACATCACAGATTACTCAAAATTAGGGTTTGAAAAAATTGGAGAGGAAAAGGATTTAATTTAAACTAACTTAGTTAAAAATTTATCCAGATACTTAGAAATATTTGGTTAACTAAAGATACTTTTCCAAAGGGATAAAAATAACATAGCGTGGGTTTTTAAAAAACTGAGTTCTCTTTTAAATATTGAAATAAAACCTATACACCATCAATTGAACCACTGTCCTCTTCATCCTCTATCCACACCGGTAGACAATCTGGCTGATGATTTGACATTGTGAATAATCTTACTTTTGCCAGCTAAGCTTTGCCCAACTGCTATCACAGATGAGCCACTCCCCAGTATTTTCATCAACTTGTTTATAATATTTCTCACCTCATCATTTGAGTTTGGTGAAGCAACCAGAAGAAACATCAAAATTGCTTTTCATTCTGAGTAAAGCTAAAGAAGAAAAGGTTTTTCTATGCTACTCAGTCCAGACACTGGTGTTTCCTGGACCCCGAGTCCATTGCTGATTGAAGCCAGTACCCTTACCTTATCAAGTTCATTGGAATAGAACTTTATTTAGTTTCTTAGCATTTTGTGCTTACTGGAAGAATTTATTGGAAAAACAAAATAATCTATTTTGTTGACAAATCATGAATAACTCCCCCCCATGCCACATTAGAATATGGAGTTGTTTTATATGCTCCTAGATCTATGCTAAATCACAATGGTGGAAGAATCTCTGTTAATGACCACTGCAACTAAAGGTTACTCTCACTTTGCTTAACTACAAAATTAGCCATGCAAAGGATAAAGCCAGTCTCCCATGTGCAAGTGATTGGAAAGGCTCTAGATGCCTCTCATTGTTCCTGATAGTAAACCAGCTAAGGCTCATGCACTAAACAATACCTTGGAATAAGGACCTGCCAGTTCAAAGAAGCCCAGAACTCACAGCTCACCTCCCTTTCATTCCTCTGTCAAAGGAAGAGACAACTTCTCACTACTAGTATCTCTTCATTAGCATATGAAGAAATTCTTGTTATGCCAAAGTTACTTCCTTTCAATTTCATTTCTTTCTGCATCAGTGATAAGTAGGCCTATACTTAACCTATTAACCACTACTTACCCCTTCACGTTTTCCAATTTTTTGGTAAATTCATGATTCACCCTAATGATCTTACATGTTTCATTTATTTTTTTGAGACAGAGTCTCACTCTGTTGCCCAGGCTAGAGTGAGTGCCGTAGCGTCAGCCTAGCTCACAGCAACCTCAAACTCCTGGGTTCAAGTGATCCTCCTGCCTCAGCCTCCCGAGTAGCTGGGACTACAGGCATGCGCCACCATGCCCAGCTAATTTTTTCTATATATTTTTAGTTGGCCAATTAATTTCTTTCTATTTTTAGTAGAGATGAGGTGTCACTCTTGCTCAGGC
>CAUYRT010006527.1:0-22530 GCA_963574885.1 Lepilemur ruficaudatus
TGGATGTGAAAAGAAAAGGCCAGGGAGTTGGTATTATTTAGGCTGAAGAAGCCTGAAAAGTATGAATTGCTATTTATTAATTCATGAGTGGATATTACTCTGGAAGCTTTTATTTTTTATTTTTTTTTGAAACAGAGTCTCGCACTGCTGCCCGGGCTAGAGTGAATGCCGTGGCCTCAGCTAGCTCACAGCAACCTCAAACTCCTGGGCTCAAGAGATCCTACTGCCTCAGCCTCCTGAGTAGCTGGGACTAAAGGCATGCGCCACCATGCCCGGCTAATTTTTTTTCCTATATATTTTAGTTGGCCAATTAATTTCTTTCTATTTTAAGTAGAGACGGGGTCTCGCTCTTGCTCAGGCTGGTTTCAAACTCCTGACCTTGAGCAATCCGCCTGCCTCAGCCTCCTAGAGTGCTAGGATTACAGATGAGAGATTTTTTTTTTTTAAATGGTTTCATCAGATTTTCTTGTTAACCACATGGGACAGAAATGACAGGCATTGACACAGACTCTGCAATAATGAACCTCCCAGTACAGTTACTAGGTCCGCAGAGGAAGCCCTGAAAGAGAAAACAAGCTCACAAATATTCATATATCTGGACAGCTATAGCAACATAAACTTCACTATTCCATGCAACAATCTCAATATAATTATCTTTCTTTTAAATGAAAAGTTACCAATCGTGAGAGTTAACAGGTAAAGAAATACATATTCTAAATATACAATATCTTCCATATCCTTGTGAATTAATACATATTCTGATGTTTTCATGTCAGAAGTTGGAGAAAAAAGGTTCTTAATCTGGACTTATTTCCAACTCTTTAAAATACAGAGGCCAATGGAATGTGATGGCTTCTCCATGGGATTATATGATGCATTTCTCTATCCTTCTAGAGAATGTTTATTACCACCAGACTATAAGAAAACTCTAGAGAAATCTGCAGTTTAGCATAGAAAGCATACTAAACTGATTTAAGGTTTATGAGAATATTATAGATAATTAATCTTATAATCTAAAATTTTAAATCACTATGAAATTTACTGTGTGGCTGTTTCTGTATAACAGCTATGGGAAAGTAGAAAGTAGCCCACAAATTTTTAGTGGAAGTGGTAATAGTTACTATCAAGGCACTTTAGTGGTATGAAGGCTGCATTCTATCAAATGTGGTGAACGATTGTCCCAATGAACAATGGACAGAAAAAAGTCTATCTCTTTCAGAAAGAAACACAAATCATCTTTATTTCTACCTGCTCTTCCAAGTAAACAAGTCACTCAAATAACTCATTTTCTTAGGATGGGTTGGTTGGATTTATTTAATAATAAATCTAAAAGGATAAGATAATACTTTTCCTACTTTAAGAATTTCTTTAGATGGCTGGTACTGTACAAGGGAAAAGGGGAAAAATATTCAGCAAAGAGTATAAAGAAAGCCAGTGACACACGAAGCTTTGTCTGGTCTAATATTTTAAAAAGCACAGACATTTTATGCTTTAACTGGTCTTGACCAGTAAATTAAAGCTACGTCAATAGTATATGGCAATGCTCATGTGCTAAAGCACTATATGTAATGGATCTTGCACAGTGGCTGCTCTGTTAAAGAACTTTTCACTTTGGCAAAGGTGTCATCTTGTTTCTGACAGAACAGTGGAAAAGACACAGAACTCCTTAGCATTAGAAGCTTAGATTACTCAGCCAAAACCTAAAGTAGATTGTATAGAACACTAGAGAAATGCTTAAATTCAGCAGTCATTAGTGTAAAGATATATGCGTATACTGACAAAGATCCTAATGTTACAAATCACCTGTGATCAAGAAAATGGTCCTATTAAATAAGCAAGCAGCAAAGCAGAGCTAAATCTGGACTATTCAGTGACTACGCACACAGTTGCAGCTTCCTCCTCTCTGAAAGAGTTTGAGCTGTATCCTGATCTCTAGCCACTCTACTGGCAAGTATACATGGATGAAGAGGAAGCCGAACAAAAACATTGTAACTTCTGCAAGTAATTGCATGAAAAAGATGCTTTTTCTAAAGTGGAGAGATTATAATTAGTGGCTAAAATACCAGTTTTAAATTAAACTAAAGATGTAACTATTCGTAATATCTATCTTCTTGTCATGACAAATAACTCCTTGATTTTTCCCCTATAGATATTAAAATTAGCGTTTAATGAAGTGAAGATAAAGCCATATGATATACATTGAATTAGACCAGAAAGAAAGTAGATTTGACTTTTTATTCTTTGTAGTATTTTTGGAGAACCCAATTAGATTTAATGAGAAATGTTTTGAGTCATGTAAAACAGTACTTGGAAACTACAGAATTTGCCTATATCATAAGGGAAATTTATGGAATTATTAAATGCAACCTCCATAAGACAGTACTCAGAATTATTAGAGGAAACAATAACTACAAAATACCAGATGGGAAAATATCCTGCTTTTTAAGCATAGTGGAAGGTATCATATAGCGCTATTTAGCACACCACCTGGTATTCAACAGCTCTTACTGTCTGGACAGTCTTTTCTTTTCAAAAGCTTTTCTTTTTAACAGCATCTCTAATATTTCAGTTTAAGTTCACTTAATCTTTGTCTGGCCTTTGGAAAAGATAGAGAATCGTTGCAAAATTACTACCATCTTTACAAAATAGCAACTGTAGATAGTTATTAAATCTTCCCCTTAGCTGAAAATAAATAACACTTGGGCTTTTTGCCCCTGCACCCAACTCTTCAATCACTTTAAAAGCTCTACTCCAAAACAAAGTTTCTGATTTTTTCCCCTAAATTTCAAAGGCTGGAGACAAATGCAATACAAAAAGGTGTGATTAGGGAGTGAGTGTACCTCATCTTACAAAAAAATAAACAATATTGTACATTGGTTTGAAATAAAATGGGAAGACCTACATGAGACACAATGCACATCACATGTTGGGAACTTAATTCATGTTAGTGATATCTAAAGGTTTGGAGTAGGGTGGAGAATGAGAAAGAAAGAAAGGACGAACCCTGAGTTCTCATGAAGTCTAAAGTTCTTTGTAAGTGTAATAGTCACAAAAGGCATTTTTTGCCCTTCCATAAAGATATTTAAAAGGATAAACATGAATTAACCATCATTTAAAATGAAAGATTCCCGTTTGAACTGGCTTAAGACATAGAGGGGGAAAAAGCAGAATTTCTAATAAATATTAAGTAGTGTGCTACATAACCAATACAGCTGGCTCTCTGGAATGACTAAACCCAGCAAAATTCTCTGCCCATCATTTTCTTGCTGTCCAAAGACCAGCTCCCTCTGCTCCAAGAGTTACGTAAATGCCACCAATGGCTGCTATATTCACTGAGACAGTTCAGTCACATGACACTAACTTTTTGTCACAGTTCCCAATTCCAAGGGAAGGGGCTCTGACTGGCCCATCTCCGTTCAGGTACCCACGCGTGGTGGGTGTAGTATTGAGGGTGGGCCCACTGCTGGATTTCAGAGGCAGACTCATGTTGACCATCACAGCACAGATGTAACACACTGATAAGAACACATTACCTCTACAAAGTGAAAATACAAAGTGGACACATGCAGTATTGCCTTGATAAATCCAGTTACTTTGAAATTTATATTCTCTGGGAAGTGTCTTTGGAAGTTCCCATAACTAAGGATCAGGAACATTTATTCTTGAAGTAAGATAAAGTATAAGCATGGGGAATTCTAGCAGTGCCCTGTTCTACCGCTGCATAGCTGTGTGCATTTAATCAAATCCTACTTGAGTTCTGCTTCTGTTAGTTTATTTACCTATAAAATTAGAGAACTGATCTCCTCTTGCTCTGAAATTCTTTAGGTCTACGAGCAAGTGATCCTGGCATTCTACTTCATGTGTGATGGCAGCTCTCAAATCTATAGCAAGATAATTGTCTAAATATTAAACACACCCCACAAACTCAGATATAGCTCAAGTTAGGAACACTCAACATTTACTGGTACAACAATTTGAAGAATTATTAACTTGTCTTTGACAGAATTCCTTCTTATAAAATATTTAAATCTTCTGCCTTTCTACCTCATAAATTCTTGTTAAATTTCAAAAGTATCAGAATGTCTCAAATTCTTTTACTAAGCTTTAAGAGTAATAGGTGGTTGGCATGTGTTTTTTTATTTCTTATTATTCAAGGAGACAATAATGATTTATTTTTTTTTCCATATTTTACACGAAGAACAAAAAGTACTTTAAAAATCTTGGTTATGGATATTATTATCCTATCTTTGTAGATAAAAGTGAAGTTAATCACAGAATCAAAAATAGCAAAGGAATCTTGAGAACTAATTTAATTTCTCAACTCTTAAGAGGATGATTATGGGGGAGAAAAACAGAGGAGGAAGGAGGTGATCTAACCAATACAGGCTTTCATTCCTTATTCCATGTGTGTTTAAATGCTATTGAGACCTAAAAGAAAATTCAAGTCTATAGGCTGAAAAAAACCTACGAAAATAGAATAATTTTCCAGAAGTTATTTTAGAAATAGTGGAACATCCAAGAAACATTGGGGTTTTTTTGCACAATTAACTATGCTTTTATAGGTAAAGAAACATATTTGTACCTATTCAAGTAAAGACACAATGTAGAAATTCAAACAAGAAAAAAAATATTTATTCCAATACTATTCAATTGAGGTCAAAATGCAGGTTAATTTTACAGGGATAAATCATGCAAATGATGTTATCATTCTATATATCATTTTGGATATCACTGTGCATTTAAAACTAATTACTAGAGCATAAAGGGGGGTAAATAATGAGAAATTACTTAACAGGTATGGTGTACATTTTTCAGGTGATGGATACCCTAAAAGCCCTGACTTCTATGCATGTAACAAAATTGCACTTGTACCCAATTCATTTATATACATTTAAAAAATTAAAACAAAAATAAAACTAATGACCTCGTAGCAGTTCTTTTTTTTTAAATTTTACTAGACCATATATTTCCAAGTTCTACACATCTTAGTACAAATTAACTATAATGTTCAAAGTTCCTCACTGTATTTTAAATGAAGTAAATCTCTCCAGTATGTAGGATTAGTATGGCATTAAATCATCTTATTTTCCCACCTTCTGTTTCTAGCATATGAATTTATTTAAGGATAAGACCCTCTGGTCTTGAGAGTTTTTTATGAGAATACATTAAATCACCTGAACTCTTTAAAATTATTGAAAATTATTCAAATTTGAATTTATTAAAGCAAACATCTTGAACATGTATTTAAATAAACATAGCATATAAAATGCCAGCCATACCAGTATAATTCTCTCCCTTCCTTGACATCTCAAGTCCAAATAAACATCTTTCCAATTTTAGAAGCTATAGTTGGAAAATTAGAATTCCCTTCTGCTCATAGCTTAACAACATCCACATTTTTTTTCTATTTGTGGCACATTTGTCACATTTTGTCCAACAGAAGGCTATAGTGGAACCCTACAAATATTAAGTCTTTTTCAGCTACTGTATTGCTTTCTCCTCCCCATACATCATTATGTGACTTTTTCCAAAGGAAAAAAGGGGAGAAAATTTTCAGCTCTTTAAACCCTACTTTTCATGAGCTTTCAGTTATAAAATCTCACACATAAGTAGGAAATGGAAGTTTAAAAGTGTCATTAGATAAATTTTAGAGCTGCAGTACATTTTTTTTTTTTGTCATCTTGGAAAAACCATGTCCTCAAATGCTAATTTGACGAAATTTAATTGTCATTGAGAATACTCTGATCAGAGTTGCCTTCCCTTGGCCAATAAAACTCCTGAGATTCCTTCTTTAAAAAATATTTTTTCTTTAAATTTTCCTCCATTTCTGGAGGTAAGGTAATCTTTCCCGTCCCACCCCAATCTGTATCCGAGGTCACTGCCAACGTTGCTTTATGCTGTTAAAGACCTATTCCATTTCAGCCTAGAAATGGGTGTTTCATCTCATTAATTTATGAACTTCTCAACACAGATATCCCAGAAGGGACACTCATGTGTGTTAATTGGCTAATTTATATTAGTCAACAAATTTGCTCCTGTTTATCATGTATTTATCTTTATTTCATTTGAACCTTCTCAGCCACTAGCGCATGAAACTGTGACATCTTTTTTGATGTCACTCTTTGATTCCAGAAGTATTTCTCCCTCTTCATGATACACAGCTGGCTATGAAGTTCTGAAAAGTCTACATTAGTTATGTTTTTATATCCCCGCTTTCCTTGTTGCCCATCCTCACTGCCACTTCCCTAGTTAGGAACATCAGCACATCCTTTCTGGACTATTGTAACAGACTACTTACAGGAGGTCTGGATTCTGTTTCTTTCTACTCCAATTCATTCCACACACAACTGCCAACTTAACCTTCCTCTGATCCAACTCTGATTACAACACTCCCCTGATACTCAACCTTAATTTACTTCTAATTGTTTACCCAGCAGAGAAGCCCCTTTCTAAAGTTTTATTTTAAGGCCATCCATAACTTCGTCTTGCTGCCTTTCCAATTTTATCTTCTTGTAGTACCAGATAACCGAAACTCTTGCTTGTGAGAGATTCCTCTGATCTATTTAATGTTTATGCCTGAGTTACAGCCTAAAGCCTCCCCACTGAGCTGCAGACTTATGCTGTCATAACATAAGTAACATTTCCTGTATGTAATGTATGGGATGTTGTTAAGCACAGGCACAGAGTTTGCAAATTGGGAAGAGTAGAAATGCCATCATGCAAATAGGGGTCAGGAGTTTTCATAGCCACTGAGAAGTCAAATGCAGAAAGTATCCCCCAAGCTGAAGGAAAATCTGTTAACTATTGTTATACTGTGCTTTAAGCCACGATTACAATTGGTATTAGGCGAAGCCAAGACCACACTACATAGGTGGGTTAAAAGCTTTTCCAAAGGTATTCTGGAGATGGGACAGCAGCCAAGGACTTTTCACTGCCTCCTTAACTGGCCCTTTACAGAAAACATTTGCCAACCCCTGATATAAAGTATAAAACAGGCAAAACGAACAAATGCTATTTGTCAGGGTAGTAGGGACCCCGAGAGAGGCAAGATGAGGAAGGAATAAACAGAGCAGGACTTCTTGGCTACCAGTAATATTCTGTTCCTTAATCAGGGTGCTGGTTACCCAGTGAAAATATATCAAGCTTACAATTCAGATTTGTGCATTTTTCTGTATGCAAATATACTTCAGTAAAAATTTTGTTAAAAAAAAATCAAGATGCTTTCTTCACTTTTTTCACATGTCAATTTGACCGGGCACCATTCCTCATCCAGCAAGTCTATTTAGATGAGCCTGCCCAGAGATAGTGGGTCCTCCCATGCACTTCTTTGGGCAGGTGACTCTGCATTGTGATTGTCATGAACAGGACTTTAAAAAATGGGAGGCAAGTCAATCACATTAATGCTAACATTCTCTTAGGTAACTGGGATAAGACAAAGAGATGCTTGGCAACAGCCCAGATGTGTGTGCTGAGGCCAAAGAGGAGGCAGCCCTATGCCACGCCTGAGCTCCCACGTGTAATTCCTGAGCATATGCACCTCCTCTCCTCCAGCCAACTCTCACAGCCTATATTTCTCTCTAAGAAGAAACGAGAGGAGCTGGAGCTCGTACTTCGTTGGGCTCTTCCAAGGGCCAGGTCCTAGGTTGGCAACTTTCCCTACTGGAGATTATATACCTCTAGCTCCAAGCCCACACCACCTGTCAGCTGTCAGAACAGTATTGGCTGTGGCTGTAGCAGCTGGCTAGCCTGTTACCTAAAAACCGACACAGAAGCACGTGGATGGTGGTAAAGCATCTGAAAAAGCCACCAGTCTTGTCAAAGGGCATTAGGTTCCCACTATCAGCCTCTGCCACCCATGAACTCTGACACAGGGCCAGATCAGCCGGTGTTTATAGTATTTGAGAAGAGGCTAAAATGCCCTCCATACACATGGTCAATGATTTGTTGAGCATAACAATGCATTTCTGACTTTTCTACTAAATCTTTAGGGGCAGTACATTTCCTCATTCTGGAAAAGGGGCAGCCCTTGGGCATTAGCAAGGCTGGCATTAATGCTGAAATACTGTGGGCTCTAAGAGGCAACAAACCTTATGAGATACACTAGAGATATTTTATTTGGATAATTTTTGATAAAGAAGCCAATGAAAGGACCTGCTGCACTTTAGTGAGTGAAATACTAAAGGAGCAGAGTATTACTTAGGTCTGGATGAAGACACGTATTTATAGATGGTAAGGTGCCTCCTACACAAATTCTGGGAACCCCTGAAGAAACAGTGTAGAAAGCAAACTACTTATGTACTGCCTTGGCTCAGAAACTGTTAAACTAGTACATTGCTTTTTTTAATTAACCAACTATACTGCAAGAGAAGTAGAAGTTGTGCTCACAATCCTTCTTTTGCCCCCAAAACACGTTAGCAAACTGTAAGTGAATGTAAGTGGGAGATTGAACAGGATCAGGCCATGACTATGAACAAGGTATATCTTTGCTTTCCATCAAGGTGACCAACGCCATTATCATAAGAAGAAATTTCACACTTGTGAGCATTTACTTTGGGCCAGAAACTATACTATCAATCTTATGCAGAAGGCACCATCTTCACTTTGCTGAAGAAGAACCTTGGCATTATATGAGCTAAATAATCTGCCAAAGGTCTCACAAACACCAGTGGGTTAGCCTGGGCCAAACTAACTACAGTATGAGCTTGGTACTGCTCTTGTTTATTTTATACTGTTTTTTCTTCTGCTGTCCAAATATTATCTAACCACTCTTTGGCAAAGGAAAGTTATATATATATGGCAGTAAGGATGTCTTAGATCAGAGGACAAATACAAAAGGTAACTGAATATACCAAATCCTCTCTCAGGCTTCTACTTGACCCAAAGTCATGAACTTGATTCTGTACATCTCAAGTGCAATATATTACCTAAATGGAGTGCAATGACTTCAGAAGAATATTTGGTTTGGAAAAGTTTAGTATTCAAACATGCTCAGAAAAGAACATGTTTTTATTCCCATACCATTTTGAATTTGGGCTTTGCAACTAAAACCTCCAATATGAGATAAGAGGATAA
Organism: Lepilemur ruficaudatus; assembly: GCA_963574885.1. Lineage (NCBI taxonomy): Eukaryota > Metazoa > Chordata > Mammalia > Primates > Lepilemuridae > Lepilemur > Lepilemur ruficaudatus. Next base: position 9,073 of record CAUYRT010006527.1, read on the forward strand.
TCTATCAAAAGATTACAATTTACTTAAAAGTCATGTTGTGTGGAGAGCTATCTTTTCCTCTCCTTCCATTGACAGCACATATGGTTGGTGTCTCGCTGAGCAGAAGAAAACATAATCCTAAAGCAGAAAATCAAAAATAAAGGGAAATCATAAAATGCCACATAATGTGTGAAACAAATAAAAATAAATGAAGGCTGCTGAAAACAAGCCTATGAAAGTGCATGTTTATTTTAATACCTGTTGAAAGAAATTCAGAACCTTGTCAAAAAAGTTACCCTGATAACTCCAGCCGGCTGACTGATGGTCTTGATATATAGAAAGGAAGTCTGGAAGGGAAGACAAGTTCAAGTTCACAAAAGGCATGTGTGTGCCAAGAGAAAGGAAAATGAAGAGAGTATGAAAAAGACAAGAGGAGAATAAATATAAGAGCGAAAAATGAAACCTTTGGAAGAAGCTGGAAGAGAAATAAATTAGGAGTAAGAAAAACATCAGCAATTGAGCTGGTATCTGGTACTTTGTCAACATTTTGATAAAAATAGTGAACACTATATCACCATGACACAATGAAGCAGGGAGGGACCCAGGACCCACTGGGACTGACAGGTTATTTGAACAGCATGTGATGCCCAGTATCAAAAATCTGTTTGTTTGTGCAGCCATGCAAGTTCTGCAAGCAGGAAGTTTTCATAAGATTTCATTATTTAGCTTAAACACACATACACACATGCACACCCAAATTTCCCAAATTAGAAGGCATTTCCTGTTTTGAAATTAAACTTCATTTAGTATATTTCCTGAATTTGTCATTCTTGAAGCTCAAGTCATTTTCTTTTCTGTAACTGTGTGATTCTATATCAAGGTTCAGTCACAGAAATGAGGAATTTGGCCAAGAAAGGGAATCAGACAGGGGTACACATGATGTGCCTTTTTCTCCTGCCAAACCCGCTGATGCTCCTATGGGGAGGGTAAGCGGCAACAAAATTGATATACAAGCTGGTGAAGCTCACTCTGGATCTCTACAGAGTGTAACAGCCTGAAAAATGTAGCTTCCCCCACTTTAAACCTATCAAATATATACAAGGCCAAACCTAGGGTGATGGTGATAGTTACTGACATTACAAAGAGATTCTTCCCTTTCACAAAAACACTCGCTTTAGGGTTCTTTTAAAGAGTGAGCCTACTGGAGCATTTAAAATACATTTTTAAATGATTTACGTGCACCTTTTAGATCATATATTAACAGTGAGTTGATGAATATTGTGCACCTGTAAAACAGCTGTTTGGCTGAAGCTTAAGGATAGTCATTAAAACCAGCTTGGCTCACAGCCTGGGCCATAGGCAAATTAGTACCTATACACAACATTCAGAGGGAAGAGTGGAAGTGAGGGATGCAGTTGGGATGCTGAAAAAAGAAGAACCTGCCAACCTGGCTCATCCTCGGGACTTCCAAAGAGCCTGGTTTCAGCTCACAGTGGGACTCAGATCACGCTCTCGAAAACCTTTTTCCTGCACTGCATTTGTACGCTTAATCAACACAAAATCATCTGAGCTAACCAGACAAGCTCTCCTTCTCACGGGTTTTTGCAGCTTCCAGAGACAACACACACTGCTACGAATGCCATCATTCAGCAAACACAAGGACCATCTCTTCTTTTTCTTTCTAAACCACATTTTTCTTGCACTGGTTTAGCAATCTCCCCAAATGTACCCGACATGTTTTACAAAATTGGTATACAACTCTGCTTATCATACAGCAACTTTTTTCCCCCCTTGTCTTCCTATGTTTTTGGAACAGGCCCAGTGTGCCTGAAATAAAAATTCTGAGTACAAATATCACCTTCATTGCATTTCATTGATAACAGTCAACATATCCTCTAAGTCAGCAAATATTCCTCTTGACAAACATAAATTATGCTAAGATCACAGAGCTAAAGACCTTATTAGTGGTATGCAGAGAGCTCAAGTGGAAAAAATACCCCAGCTGTTTTTAAAAAAACGAAGGTTCTATTCTTCTATAAATCAATAAATACTTGCTACTGAAGCTCTACTCTTTCCAACTATTTCCAATATATTATTCTCATTTTAAAACTGGTTTCAGTCAGTTTCTTTAACGAAATAATCTCCCAAAATGGAATTTCAGAATTTGGGCCTAAGAAGAGTACAATGTGTTATATTTAAATGGCATTAAGGCAATTTGGGCAACTTAAAGTTTATCAAAACACAAAGAAAAAAGTTCTGGGAAATGAAATCCTAGAGGAGAAAAAAAGGGAACAAATGAGAATGTGCTCTTTTGTGAGCACTAACAAAGGTCCAAATAATGTGTAGGATAGAAGAGATGTTTTCTTTGTGCATTCTCCAAGCAGACCAGCTACCCAAGGAAACTTAGTGCCCTAGTGATTTTAGAGTAACAGTTGCTAATACACTGCCATCTACAAAGCGATTTTCAGCAACTAAATATGGAGAGGGTGAAATGAACGTTGGGCGGGGGCATTAACACAAAATTGCCGTGAAAACCATTCTCTTGTCCCTTATCTCAGGACTTGTAACCAACAGGCAGTTTCTTGGTACCAGGGGCTATATTTCAGGTTGCTTGGATGGAAAAGCAGCTCTGTTTTATTTTTATCTTCCTGACCCATAGCCTTGCGTTTGCCATCCCTTAGATTCCTATTCTGCACGAGAGAGAAAAAAATTGATCTCAATTCTATGTTTGTTGGCATGTGTACAAATAGCTTCCAAGTCAGAAGAGATCTAGAGGCAATTTAGAACATAATTTTTAAAAGACTTACTGTTATAAAATTTGTCAATCAATTGTTAAAAGGTGAGGACAAATTTCCTCAAAGACATAGAGATTTCCTTGACAATCTATTTGACCTTTCACGTTGCTAAAACAGAACCTAATTATTCCCTGTACAGAAAGGCAATACTAAAACTTGAGGCTTAGGTTAACTCCCTAAGACAGTAGTCCTCAACGTTTTTGGCACCAGGGACTGGTTTCATGGAAGACAATTTTTCCGTGGACCAGGGGCTGGGGGATGGGGATGGAGATCGCAAGTGATGGGGAGTGGCTGTAAACACAGACGAAGCTTCGTTCAATCTCCCGCGGCTCACCTCCTGCTGTGCAGCCCAGTTCCTGACCGGCCACGGACCAGTACTGGTCAGCAGCCTGGGGTTTGGTGACCGATCATAGCTTTAAGATAAAAATCTGAGGACTGGCTATAAATCAAGGGCTCAGGTCCCATTTGAGTTCTCTGATAAAAACAGTTATCCTCTAGAGAATGAAGTGAGTTCTTTTTTATCAATAAAAAACCTTTATCTTCCCTCCAATAAAACCCATCACAACCCAGATTACCTTTCTTTCTTCCAAATATATCAAGGTCATTTGGCTAAGCCCCACCCAAAGGTAGCCTGGGGCTCTGACACACTTTATCATAGGACAATCTCCCAAGTGCCCCCATATTACTAATAGGATATAGGTGTCCTTTGTTTCTTCTGCTTAGTCACCTGTTTTTCCAAATTTTGCAATAAACAGAGACTATTTGCACAGTAAGCAGCTCAATTTGTAGTAGCTTTAATTCTATTAAGGCACTCGTATTTACCTTGTTATCTAAAGCTAAAAACTCATAAAATGGCACATAATGCCCATCATAAGCTTGTCCCAACTTCTTCCTTCAGATCTAAACTCCTTCGCTTCCTACCGTGAATTTAAGATTTAGTGACACTGAACTTCTCATTTTTCCAGGAAGATATACCTTTTCATGATTCCTTGATATTGTCAAGTTGTCATTTTACCTGGATTTCCCTTCATTTTTTCTTCAACAGAAAAATGTTGCCTCATCCTTCAGAAACCAAGTAAAACATCAACTTCCTCTGAGAAGCCTTCCAGGCTCTTACTAGTTGGCGTCACTACCTCTACTGTGTTACCAATGTCGTCTGTGCCTCATAACCTATCCTGTGTCACTGCAGGTCAGAGCCTTGTGTGTTAGTTTCTCAAGATGACGTTTATTTATTTATTTAATATTTTTATTCCCAGAATTCTAGCAAAGCACCTGGAATGTGTTAGGCACTCAAAACAAACTAAATGGCTACTGAATGAATGAATGAGTCAATTTTGTCAGCCATAACAGCATGAGGGTAAATCAGAGAGCAGTTGGATGAGGTCAGAGAGAGGAAAGGCTGATATCTCTGGGGCTTGAGCAGTAGAAATGAGGATGTAGAAAGAGAAGAAAGAGTTGAGACAACAATGATGATTCACATTTCAGGAAAATCGTTAGGTCATGATCTAACTCCTCAAGTCTATTTTAATAAAGGATGCAGTGATCAAAATGTCCAGGGCTCTCACTGGTCTTTACAGATATCTAAATAATTTTCCCATCTGACTGATATGTCACATACCGTGTCTTATTTCAGTAACTCTGGAAAACACCACAAACTACATGCTTTCTCTTTTCACTGTGAAGACTTCCATGCTACATTTTTCAAACACAATGTTGAAAATGAGGAAGCAAATACTTTTAGCAAAACTGATCTGGTCTATTCTCACCAACAATGTCTTCCCCCAGTATGACAACAACAGGAAAAAAATGGAAAGAAATTCTGCATTTGTCCATCTTTCCCCATCTTAAATCCTTGAGAAAGTGATTCAATCAGCATTGTCTATTACATTTCTCAGCCAAGAGGAACTCGGTGTAGTGGTTGCATAGATTCTGCCTGCTAATGCCTCTATTAAGCAGACAATCCCTTCTCTTCTATTCCTTTAGGCGATTTTCTGACAATGTAATACAATGTAGACCATAAAAACATGCCACCTACCCAGTGTAGAACCGTAATTCCCGTAAAACTAAGCTGTAATGGGAGTCCTGTCCATTCAAATGGAGGTGTAAACTCACCCGGATCCTTGGCTAAGCACGAATAAAAATCATTATTTTTCTTGCTTTTATTTTATACCATGGGATGATATAAAGTCACAGATTTATAATATACAGAGACTGTTGCGTGAGTAACTGGCAATTTCACGTCTCTAAACTCACTTCTGGTTAAATCAACCAGGTAGTATTGTATTTTGTGTCCACTCTTGAACTCGCCAAAATTTCTATTTTGTTCATATTTGTCCTGTATTAAAAATAAAGAAAAATACCAACTCTACCTCCCTGATGTTGCTGCCTGATGCATTCATGTGATTTGTTAAATGTACCTATGTGGGAGCTCTCTAATTCCAGCAGACTGTTATAATAAGCATATTGTTTAGCTGATAAACCCTGGCACAAAACAGCAACTCAGAAAAACTCAGCAGAGTGCACGCACTCTCAGTTCACTGTGTGAAAAACAGCAGGCAAGCCGCCTCAATGCTTGTTATTCCTCACCTAAGTACTGTCCTACAGAGGTTGACAGAAGCCTGCTTTGGAATGGGCAGATTGAACAGAAAAGTCAACTCATCGGTCTGTGACTTCCACTACCCCCTACCATAGCAGTCTCTCACTCAAAGGAGGGGAAAGTCTGTGCAAATTACATCATTTAGTAAATATAATTTGTTTATTAAATAAAATTTTGCATTAAAACCTGATGATTTAATACACACCGAGATAGTGTTCTTGTTTTCAGTGATACAGTTATAAGTGCTATTTGCTAAAAACACAAATTAAAAAACAAAAAGCAGACAAAAAGCCTCTCCAAGCCCTTCTGTCACCAAATACTTCATAACGAGTGATTGCTCAGCTCCTTCCATACTATTTGCAGGTCTGTTATTATGTCTCCCAGACTGTCCACACAAGGCCCACTTCCAACAGAAATGTGACTGCTGCAATGCATTGTCAGGTTATAAATTCACCGGGTACAGATGCTGTGTAGGCCCTCTATGCCGTCAGCTGCCTCCTGGTTCCAGCAGAGTCTCAATAAGCTTGACAGACTTTCCTGCAGGACCTGGCTGACCTTCTCTGGCACTTTAATGTTAAATACAGCTCGCTGGTGTCACTGCTGGAACTTAAGTGAGTTAACTGTGCTGTCTCGAGCAGGTCCACAAATTTATATTCTATACAGTCACAGTTTGCACACCTTTAACTTCATCCAATTTTGAATCCATTGTCTGTCAGTATTCCAAAAAAGCACAGAGAAGTAATAGGTAAGAAATACAATTTCACCATCATACGGAACAAGCCGTTATGTTATCTCTATTGATGGTAATAAAATGGGCACCAGGAAACACCGTTCGCCATCTGGCAAGTCAAGTACATTTTACTATCACTAACTTTTCAGCTGTATTGCAGGTGAACACACAGACACAGTTTTCTAATTTATAAATGAAGAAATGGAACCATCAAGAAGTTAACTGTCTTTACCAAAATCTGTTACTTGGTGGAGAAGAAGAAATGTTGATACAAGTTTTCTGTCATCCTTTCAGATCTCCTCTAAATGATTTACACAGTCTGCCTGAAGGTTAAATACAGGTCTGGGGCTTTTAAATTTCTTACAAAAGTCTATTCTGAACCATACTAGTCATGTTGCTGCTCAGAAAGATCATTTTTCATTTCTATTTCAATGTTTTCCTCTGCAAATAGATAAGGACATTACTGGCCAATATTATATAACCCTGCTAAGGAATCATAGGCCTTCACTCACCAGGAATGTCAACAAAATTGCTAGCCTGTATGAGAAATCTGAAGGCAATTGATAAATTATGTATTGATAATGAATAACACAGGGAAATCAGTTATAGTTTATTCACTTTATTTTATACAAAATTAGAGCAGGGTTCACATCTCAATTTTCGCTAGAAAAAAAAAAAATCAAACCAATCCTTTCAAGTTGGAAGCAAAGGTAAGGCTTACTCAGTCCTTTTTTCCCTTGTTTTCTATGGACTGTAATGAATTTTTAAAGCTATCTTTACATGTCTCAGTGCAACAATTGGACAAAACAATTTTTCTGCCCATATTAAATTAAAATTATTTAGTTTAATAAATATGTATAATAATGCCAAGCCTATCATTATTTAGCAAACAGAAAGGTTACATTAATCCTTGATTTTTACTTCAGAAGATCTTCTATAAACTTTGTGTTAAATATAAACGTGTTTATATTTTGTTAAAATAATTTGGATAGACGTTCTAATTAGGCAAGACTTTTTCAACAGTATACCCAAGAGAAATTTCAACTGTTAGATGATATTTTGGGGTAGATTGTCAGTAAAATAAATCTGCCCACAAATACATGAAACCTCATTCTTTCTAAATAAAGCTAGCACTCAATAACATACCTTCTGCTTAATGCTGGCAATTTGTAACTTCCTGGTCTAAAGAAATAAAGCACTGAACAGCTTATAAAATGACTTAAGAGATTCTTAAAACATAAACCAACCTTGGCCAAATAGCATTTGGATGACTTAAGAATAAACAACATATAAAGAGAGGTAGATTAGATTTCCTTTGGAATCACAAAAGTCTCAAAATTAAGAGTTTTAAAAAGCTTTGTATTCGAGAGGCTCAAAGGTTTTGGATAACAGTTCAGTTATTTTTTCAACCCTCAAAAATGCTTGGTTCTATGCCTCTTAATAAGGAAATAGTTCAATGAGTCAGTGTCTGAGCTTTCATTGCCTTGAAGCCAGTCCAAACTGGGAATTTCTGGCACTTCAGACCAACTTTATGAGCTTTAAAAACAAGTTTTCGTTTTTGAATCCCTGAGCTGTATTTTGCCATTTCAGTCACTAAGCTATCTACATATGCTCTCTGAGGTGTCAGTTGTTTATTCCTTCTTCTTGAGTTTGGCCCATCCCAAACAAGCAAGCCATAAAGTAGATGCAGTAGCATCTATTCAAAACGTTACTGAAAGAAAACATACATGGCGTTGCTCACACATGGCGCCGCCAACAAGCTCCAACCCAGGTGGACTCCAGGAGCCTGAGGTCAAGTAGGATTATGACTAACAGAGGGAAGCCTCCCCTCCAGCACCATCTTCTTCATCCTGATTCTCAGGACTAGTGCTTGAAAAAACACCAAGTAAGCAAAGCTACCACTGATGTGCGTCCTATGCCTTTCCACCTGAACCCACACATAACCCTATCCTCCAGAACAGCTCCATAAAGGATAAGTTATGACAAGCTTTTAACCATACTGGCAAACTGTCCCTCAATTTAAAGTGTATAGGCATAAGTTTAACTCAGGAGCCTCTGCTAGCCCGTGGAGCACCTTTGTGTACATTAGAATTGTGTACTGGGTGGGACCTTTAGACACAGTTGTTTCAACTGGCCCTGGGGCACTTGGTGTAGCATGTGGAATCAGGCTAGATTTCAGCCTCTCTCCTTCCTAGGCCAGGGACTCTATGCAGAGCACAAACCACCTAACCATTGCACTACAGCCCTACACAGCCCCATTGGCCCCATGAAAGCTAGAGCTACAACCTTAAGGAAGAGGAAATTTGAAAGCGTAATAGAAATTTTCATGGGGCAAAATGTAATTGAGAGTAAAAGTAACATCTCATTTTGTATTTTTGTCTGGTTACATAATGAGCATGGTCTAAGTCAATTAATCATCTCAGATTATATGCTCTATGAAAACAAGAATCACATCTTGTTGGAATACTTGACAAATCTCTAAGTCAGCGTCTTAAGTTTCCAGAAGGAGGGAGGTTCTTGTTACTTGGTTATGAATGAGGAAGATGGCCAACAGAAAGGAAACTGCCTCTCTGAAATATCTGTAACATGGTACATAATCTATACTTTTGATTCCTCGCCTATTATTGATGTATCATGAACATATGTTCTCAAAGTTAACACATAAAAAATTAGGATGGTTGTGTTAAAGCTCACATCCTTAATTTTGCTTTTTAAATTATGAAACCAAAGTTCTGTTTTTAAAACTCATACAGGCTGAGCACGGTGGCTCACATCCATAATCCTAGTGCTTTGGGAGGCCGAGGTGGAAGAATCAATTGAGGACAGGAGTTCAAGATCAGCCTGGGCAACATAGCAAGACCTTATCTCTACAAAAAATAAAAAAAATTAGCTGGGTGTGGTGACACATACCTGTAGTCTCAGCTATCTGGGAGACTGAGGCAGGAGGATCACTTCAGCCCAGGAATTTGAGGCTGCAGTGAGCTATGATTGTACTACTGCACTCTAGCCTGGCTGACAGAAAAAGACTATTTCAAAAACAAACAAACAAACAAGCAAACAACAATAAAAATCATACCAATTGAAATTAATTGAGTAGAATGCCCACTTGGAATAAAAAATGAATACAATTTAGCCAGTCATTTTTGACGCTTAAGAATCATAATTCTGGGTTCTAGAAGAGCCCTCAAAGGTCATGACAAAACTCAAATGCCTACAGGAACTTGGCGAGTACCATTAATGAGAGTAATGTGTAAAGAAACCAAGACGCAGGCACAACCATGGACAACCACAGAAGCTTGGCATCAGTGGTGGCGATTAGCAGAAAGTGGTGGCAATAGGAGATACTTTCCCACTAAAAAGAGGTAAAGTGGCAGCAACTATCAGCCCCAGCCACTAACTGCTGTGTGAGAATGTCATTGTTATAAAATTATTTGGGTGTGTGTTTGGGGGTGAGTAACACAGCAATTTATTTTCTCATTTTAATCCGTTGGTCCTAAATCAATGTTCAGAAACTATGCAGTCTGATAAATCTCTGACGTTAAAACAGCCTTCCAAATACTAAAAGGTAGTTAGCACCTTTGCCTAGTTTTTTCTTTTGTAGACTAAACATAGTAACTTTTTACAATCACTCCCTGTTGTGTGGTGTCTAGAATAGAGTACCAGATAGAGTTTGAACACACAATAACCAAAGTGCAAGGTTTAATAATAAAAGGCAGAAGAGAAAGGCAAAATAAACCAAGGATCTCATGGGCTCAAACCACCATTATCAGCTACAGGTATATTTCAAAAAGAAAATGTGTAAAACAAATCACCTCCATAAGAAACAACTGTGGAGACAATATACATTGCTTCCTTTCTCTGAATTCTTTTTGTTTCTTGTTTTTTAATTGGGTAGATTAAGTATCAGTTCAATTTGTTAATTGCTTTCCTTAAAACAATTAACTATTAATTATAGTCACTGTTATTAGCAGTCTCCAATTCTTGCAAGCTGCAGATGTTTTTACAGCAGGCTCCCAGTAAGATTGGCAGTTTAGAATATTCTCTGCCAGCAAGCTGCATTCCTTTTAGCAAGTGCCTACACGCAAGATAATGTCCCTTTTTAATAAGGTTTTTGTGCAAATGAAAATGAGCACAACACTGTAAATGCACATGCAATATCAATTAAAACCAGAGTGTTTCTAAGATGGAATTTTATTTTCATTCTTTTGGATAAGAATCCTTCATATTGCATTGATTGAAAAGCAATTTTCAAAGAGCACACTATTAGGAATAATCAGAAGCCACTGACAGAGAGTTAGACCCTGTATTTACATTTCTTCATACTTTATAGCCTCAAAGCAATACAATAAATACCCTATATTGACAAATGTACCAAATTTAAGTTTATATGATCAACATCGCACTTCTCTGTACCAACCCATCAAATGTGTTCAGTAACTACCCAGACTGTTTTCTGGAAGAAATACCTCCCAGGACTCTCAGACACAGTAATGCACATTTACACTTGCTATAATGATACTTATATGTTCCACAACTCCATTTACAGTCCATACTAATCTTAAAAAAGATCAGTCTGCTCTTGGTCCTCCATGCCCCTCTGTGTTTCTCATCATTTCTGAGGCCATCTTTTCACAGCTTTCCTTGATACAGAGAATGTATTGAACTTGAACTCCTCCTGCCCTTGTGCTTTTCATTATTTAGGCTTATAGGAAGCTCCACCTGCTCCACAAAGCTTTTCTTCAACTACCGCAACCCAGGTTAATTCCATTCTTTCCCAGAGACCAGGGTGGGATTTGCTGGCTCTGCCGTGAACCAGCTGTATGTCTTAAAACACAGGTCTCTCGATCACTCATAGCTTAATCTCCTCTCTCAAAAAAACGGAGGACTAGATGAAACTAGTACTCCTAGCGTAGCTCATCTAAACTAGGGTTTCTGACCCGCTCAACTCTTCTGGCAAGAAGACAGTACCTATGTAGTGACAATAGACAAATTAACCAACGGCTGAAATGAAGTGTGAACACTTAGACTTCAATCCAAAAGGGCTGAGTGTGGCAGTGGGACACCTGCATAGAAAGGGGGAAAATATTTCACTAGTTCATAAATACGGTGTGGCCACTTTGCAGCATTCACCAGGAGAGTGTGTGCTGTGAACTTTGCAAATATGTTCACTGCTTTAATGTGAGGGAAAAACTGATTATGATTGTGTGTTTCCTATGTTGTCTAGTTCCCCAGCTTATAAGCTATTTATAAGAAGCTGCAGTAGAATATAGGCATTTAATTTTATTGTAATGTATTAAGATGAGTAGGTTTTAAATACTCGTTAAAAAGTTTACTCAGCTGCTGACACAAATCATGGACTCTGGGGAATTAAGGGTCACTAAGAGACCCATATTGTCTCTGTCCCTTTCTTACTGATGTGAGAAAACACAAACAGATTCAACTTAAAAGGACAGTTATTAAAATTCAGACTGAACATGTGTGTTTCACATCTAGAAACCGCATTCCCTTTTCATCACTAAAAGGATAGGGCTGAACTGAGTGAGACATTTGATAGAATTGCAAAACCATTTGGGAGGATTTATGTGCAAAATTCAAAGGAGAGTCATAGCATTTGATGAGTGTAAAGCATGATTTAAGTTTCTGTGATATTTTTGATACTCTGCCTTAGGATGGATCTGAAGTATCATGGAAAATACACTCGTTTATAAAGAAGCCTGGCTGAGCTTAAAGCAAACTACAGCCCATCAAGAACATAAAATAGCCTTAATTTTGTGCGGTAACAAAAAAAAGAACTGAGTTCTATTCTGCTTCTGTGGCCAAGTTTGGAGCAAATGGTCAGGACACCATCTTTATGAAAGTGTTCTTTCTTGCATAGCACTGCTAGACTCAAAGCCTTGTGCCGCTCTCAGTAACATAAAGCAGAAGACAGAATCAAGAAAAAGCCTCACAATTTTTAAGAAGAGTTGAGATATTTTAAATACCAGCATTCTCACTTATATGACAAAAATCAGTCAATAGCCACACCTACAGGCGAGCCTTTTATAAAAAAGAATGGTCTTCAAAGTCTTTCAGCAATACTTTTATTATTGCTAAGCATCCCCCTTTCTGAATAACTGAAAGGACATATTTAACCCCCAATCATTGCTGGAAAAGTTTATTGTTTTGCATACACATGCAATTCTGCTCTTGTGGCTCAGTGTTGGGAAATCAGGAACATACCTGAACCACATGATCATTTAAACTAAGAAAAAGAAAAGATAATTATGATCATAACACCCATCTTCAAGCAGCAAGTAGATGCCAGGTACCTTACATATTTATTTCTAATCCACTGATCTTTGGGGAAAAAAGTTTGAGTTCATTGCAGCTCTATCACTGACAGCTCAGTGAGATTTATCTCTGAGCCTCAATTTCTTAGTCTATCAAATAGGGATAGTATTAATAATAACAATAATCACTTCCTAGAGTGCAAAACAAAGTTTGAAATAATAAATAGCTTAGTATAGTGCCTATAAATAATTGTTAGGTACTGTTAACACTGTAATATTTACTTGAGTATTTTCCAGACTTCCATTTCTCATCCATTCATATGTATTTGGGAAAAAGAAAAAAACGAAAAAGCTCCCTCCACATAATTTCCCCCTGAACATTTTATCTACTTTGATACAGCTCACATTTTTACCCACAGAGCATTTCCATGTCAGATACACTTTGTACTTTCTCGGATGCAAGGAAGGTGAACATGAAAGGACCAGCTGGACACTGGACTCTAGCTGAGACAGAGGAAAGGGGAAAACAAGCTCTCTATTCCTATGCGAGTTGCAGAGGCTACAGCAGCCATTTTCTGGGTTTAACATGAATGTACTTAAACAAGCACAGGGAGGACTTCCAGTTTCAGAAGGATGGAGTAAGCACATTTCACCTGAATCTTCCCTCTTATTACAGTTAAAACCCTGGAGAAAGTAAATGAAACAACAGCAGAGGACTCTGAAAGGTAGAGTCAAGAAGACAGACTTTCTAGAAACTTCAAGATGCAAGGAACAACTCAGTGACCTAATTAAAAAAATTGGAGGAAGTTCTTCAGAGAAAAATTGACAACAGAAGGACATTGGAAACATCAACTTAAAGAGTCAGCAACAGAGCAGGCAAACATATGGGTACATAAAATACTCATTTTCTTTCGAGTTTTTTTTTTTTTTTTCTTTCGAGTTTTAAAAATTATGTTAGATGGCCAGGCACGGTGGCTCACGCCTGTAATCCTAGCACTCTGGGAGGCCTAGGCGGGCGGATTGCTCAAGGTCAGGAGTTCAAAACCAGCCTGAGCAAGAGTGAGACCTCATCTCTACTGAAAAAAAAAA
>CAUYRT010006528.1:0-99656 GCA_963574885.1 Lepilemur ruficaudatus
TACAGGCATGTGCCACCATGCCTGGCTAATTTTTTCTATATATTTTTAGTTGGCCAATTAATTTCTTTCTATTTTTTAGTAGAGACAGGGTCTCGCTCTTGCTCAGGCTGGTTTTGAACTCCTGACCTTGAGCGATCCACCCGCCTCGGCCTCCCAGAGTGCTAGGATTACAGGCGTGAGCCACCTCGCCTGGCCCTATTATACCTTTTAAATAAAAATAACTTGTCTTTATCCGCTGATTGGAAAGGCCATCTTATATTACTTTCCCATTATTTTTGGAATTATTTTTTCTATTGATCTATCTATTCCTGTCCCAATATTATAGCTTTAAAATATGTTTTGTATCTAGCAGTGCTAGCACCCATCTCTACCTCAACCCCCATGAACTGTCCCTGCTCACACCATAACAAAGACAATTAAACCAGTGTTATAGCAATCAGGTGGGGACCTGTGGCCTCCTGGATCCTTCACAGCAGCCTTTTGACTGAGTCCAAATTTGGGGATCTGGAGGCCACATGTGGCCTTAGGTCGCAGGCTCCTAGGTGCAGCATGGTTATGGAGAAAGGAGGATGTTTCTCCCGAGGTGGGTGGAGGGGAAGGTGTCTGGAAGAGGTGACGTCTACTCGGAACCAAAGAAGGTGGGAGGAATGCCACAGGTGGAAAGAGGGAGGGCATCGGGCAGGGAAAGGATGACAGAGAGAGCGTCACACACGCCTGGATTCAAGATGCTTCATCTGCGGGCTGGGCAGCAGCTCAGCTTATCCATTTCCTCTCCGTATTCGCTGATGTTCGCACAGCCGGCTGCAACCTCACAGTCGGTTTGACACCTTTGCTGAAATCCAGGAGAAACAGTCCGATACTGTTTCCTCATTCCTTCTCTATTTAGATAAATTTCCCATTATGAACATAACTAAATGAGCCTGACTTGTTGAAACATACTCTCCTACAAACCATGACAGAAGGGAGAAATGACAATGTCATTATTCTCCTTTTTAGAAATGTCTTGCTTTAAAATGTCATTAATCTCTGGTAATGCCACTCTCTTAATCCAAAACCTTCAGTAGCGCCCAGTTACCGGCAGAATCAAGTTATAGCTCCCTCCGGCCTGGATTCTGAGGCCTTCCACAGGCCCGCGGGCCTCACCTCCTGTTCCTCTCTGAGAACTCCGCTGCAGACAGACTCACCGTCTTCTATGCCCAGTCACCCACGCGCGACCACTCCATGCCTTTGATCATGCATGCTTTTAGACATGTGTTCCTTCCACAGATATGTGCAGGGCCCCTACCGTGTGCCAGGTACCACGATAAGGGCGGGTGACACAGTGATGAACAATACAGACACAGGTGTGCCCACACGGAGCTGCAGGCCAGCAGGGGACAGAGAGGGATTAAACAAGTGACCACACGGGTTCTTGATCTGCATGCTGGTCACAGGAGGGATATTCAGTTTGTACTTGACAGTTGTGAGACCTGCTAGGTAGGAAGTACCCAGGGTATGAGAAGGACCTAGTGGATCTGGGAGGACTCCACTGAGGAAGTGGCATTTACGTTGGGCACTGAAGGACATGTGGGTGTCCACTAGGTGGAAAGGTGCGTGGGCTGTAAACAAAGACACCTTCCACCCCAGCCGAATCAAGGCCCCTCTGAACTCAGTGCCAGACTGGCAGACTGGCAGACTACCATCTGGTGACGGGTCTAGTTAGTCTTCTGTCACTTAATGTGCTTGCGGTACTTCCTGTTTCCTGCATTATACCTCACTTCCCCAGCTGGACCCTACACTCTCAGGACTGGTACAGGCCCTTAGACAGCGGAGTCCCGGCATCCCACACTCCGTAGGGACTCACTGCCAGCATGGCCCGAAGTCTTTGACAGAGCTCTGAGTTAAACACAGGCCACACTTCGTAGCTCCTGCAGGGTGTGCACCTGCCTCTTCTCTCTTCCTTCTTTCCAAGCACCTTTGGACAGGCTCGGCCAAAATGCCAAGGCCGGCCAGAGCTCAACACCCTCCCGCTCCTAGGTGTGCATACGACAGAATCAGTACAGATGTTCCCTGGGGAGCACACCCCAGCCTCGTCCCGGCAGCGCTATTCACAACAGCCCCCGGTGGACGCCACCCAACTGCCCACCGGTGAAGGGTGGAAAAACTGTGCTCCTCTATACCACGAAATACCACTCAGCAAGAAAAGGAACTAACTACTGACTCACGCCACACGCGGATGACACTCACGAACTTACATTTCTGAGCAAAAGAGCACGCGCCGTACATTCCATTTATATAAAGTTCTAGAACAGGCAAAACCAACCTATGCTACTACATATGAGGACAGGGGCCACCCTTGCTGGGGGCAGTGACTGGAAGCATCACCGGGGTCTTTGGGTGGGGACAGTGTGTTATTTCTTGACCTGGATATTGGTCCCAGGAGGGGAGTCAGTTTGTAGAAAGGGACTGAGCTGTCCACATAACGACACGTGCTCTTTGCTGTATGAGCGTGATAGTTCAGTAAAAGTTTAAGACAGGAAAAAAGCCAGGCCAGCGCCGATGAATGGCGCAGCAGCCCAGAACGCGCTGTGATCAGAGGCCACAATCTACTCCGCACCCAGAGCGCGTGCTGGGTGGCGTGTGTGTTATCTTACTTAATCAGCCAAATAACAAGGCTGATATTAATTGCCATTGTGCACATGAGGACTGGGGGCTTCTGGGAGGAAGACTAAGTGACTCACCCAGTCACCCAGTAGCGAGGAAAGTGGCACTCAGAGACTGGGACACGCCCACAGTCACAGAGCTAGAAGCCAGTGGCTGTGCTGGGGTCTGAACCAAGGCGTGCGGGTCTCTGGAGTGCAGGCGGGCCCTGCTACAGTGGGACAACTGGGCCAGGACACGGGGTACTGTACCGCGCTTCACCAACCTCCGGCTGAGCAGAAAGAGGAACCCAGCGGGGCGAGTCTGGGCCCGGCATGAAGCCAGAGAGTTCCCTCGGGCTGGGGCTGTCCCCGGCAGCCTTGGGTGGACCCCAGGCCTTCCTGATACAAACGCTGAGGGAGGCTGGGCCTTGGCAGCCCCACGGGGAGAAACTCTAGCTGGCTCCCCAGCAGGTGAGGAGAGGTGAGGGCCCTCTACAGGCTGTAAGACAGTCCCTCACCCCTGTTCCAAGGAAGTGGGGGCAGGTCACCAAGAGAAAGAGGCAGCCAGCATCGCCTACTTCAGCCCTAAATCCCTTTGGGACAGAGCCCACAGTTGTGGGTGTGAGGGCAGGTAAGAGGCTCTGAAGCCAGAGCTGCTGCACAGAGACTTTTCTCGTGTCTGCATTCAGGTGTCTGGAGGTCGGCGTCCAGGGTGGGGCAGAGCAGGGGAGCAGAGGACTGGCGACAGGTTCTGTTTGCATTCAGGCCCTTCCTCGGCCTGGCCGTAGGTGACTTAACCTCTTGAAGCCTCAGTTTTCTCATCTTTAAAAGGGGGGAACAACAGGGACTTATTTTTGAAGGCTGCCATGAAGCTTCCATGCAGTGGTGCCTGGAGAGGGCTGGACGGGTGCCTGGCACGGAGCACCTGCCCAAACCCTAGTTATGGTCAAGGACACTGATGTGAAACCTAAGTAGTGACACAGTCATCAGTCAGCAAGGATGTATCAGCCCCTACCGCATTCCCAGGCCCAACCCAGGTGCACGGACGCGGTGGTGAGAAAGGCAGACCTGGCCTGGTGCTGGTGCGCTGTGGCCGCCACCTCCCCCTTCCCTGCCTGTCCCTCTCTTCTCCAGCCCTTCCCTCGGGAAATAACAGCGTTCATGCAGGAGGGGACAGGGCTCTCTTGCTCACTGATTCTATGACTTCAGACAAATTGCTTAAGTTCCCTGAAACGGAGCCTCAGTCTCCCGAGCTGTGGAGTTGAGATCTGTGTCTGTGAGGCATCCGGCACACAGAAGGCCCCAGCAATGGCTGTCCCTGCTGTCCTCCGTCCTCCTGCTCCTCGCTGATCCTTGCTCCCCACTTTCCCTGTTTCCTTTCCTTCCTATTCTTTTCCCTGCCCAAGTCTGTGGCATCTTAACACCCAAAGACAGGGTCGAGTTCAGTGGATGGCGCCCAGGCCATGGCAGATACTGTGGACTAGTTTACTTGATACCCAAAACCAACATTTTCCCTTGACTTTCTCAACTACAGAGGGTGGAAAAATGGAATTCTTTCTTTCCCAGCCTCCCCTACAGCTGAGAGGGGGCCAGCATGACCCTGCTGTGGCCAATGAGATGTCAAGAAAAGTCTTTTGGCCACTTTCTGGGAAAGCTTTTGCTTTGCTGGACTAGGCTTGCACCACCCTTTCCCATCTTTTTCTTGCCCGGAATGTGGATAAGATGGTTGGAGCAATAACGGCCAACTTGTGACCATGAGGAAAAGGTCAACATTATGAAGATTCCAACTCAGGTCACAGATTTTAGCAGCTCCTCCGCTATTCTTGTTTTGGGAGTGAAATAACTTCATGTTTTTGTATACAGCTGGTTGGGTTTTAGCACTTGTGGTCAAAAGCATTCCTTACTGATTCACAGGGCTTCTCTCCATGGATGGACTAGGGCAAGGCCCCCACCAGCCCTGTGTGGCCTTTTCTCTAGAGTGTTGACTCCTTTAAGAGGACACAGGGGTGCTGTGTTCAGATACCTGTGCATCTTGTGGTGCCTGGGGGACAGACAAGCATTTAGTTCCCTCACCTACGGGCCCTGCGAGGAGGGAAAGTGTCAAGGCTACTGCATGGGTGTGCCCAGGCACTCCCTCAGCCACCACAGCATCCCAGCTAAAGAGTACTTTCTCTTTCTATCTTATTTTTTCTCAAGGCCCTTGAAGTCATTCTAAACACCCAAGCCTTCAAATGACCATGGGGCTGGCAAGGCACGGGCTCTGTTGCTCCGTTCTACCGAGGAGGCTGCTCGTGGCTGCAGTGAGGTGAGCCCCTCTCCTGACTGTCCTGGGCACCCCAGCCCGAAGCCCAGGGCTGTCCGGGCCCTGCTCCTGGGATGGTACAGGAGGGACGAGAGGGGCAGGTGGCATGCTCTGCTATGCAGTCAGCAACCTGCCCAACTGCTGCTCACCCAGCACACTCTTCCTCCCCCGAAAACAGTCCCTTGGAGAAAGGGGTTCTTCTGTCAAAAAGCAAGTTTTGAAAACCATGGATGTCTGACCCAAACCTGCTATTCCAGTAACAGGGAAGCTGCAGCCCAGAGAAGGGAAACTTAGGCAGCAGATCAGGGCAGGGCCACACCTAGAACCAGCGTCACTGGACTCTCTCTCTAGTGCTCGTCTCCACTTGCTATTCCCCATGGTTAAGCCCCGGCTGTCCTCCGGCAGAGGAAGATGCGCTACGAGCGCACCACAAACTTTGTGCCCAGCCGCCAGGCCCTGTGAGAGCTGTCCTCTGCAGAGTGCTCAGTCTTGTCCCAGGCATATCTCCCCCTTGCTCCCCTGTCCTGGCCCTTTGCTATTCTACCCCAGGGCCTTTGCACTTGCTGTCTCCTCTGCCTGGAAGGCCCTTCCCTCCTCCCCTCCACAGGACCAGCCACTGCTCACCATTCAGGTCTTGGCTCAGATGCCACATCAGAGAGGCCTTCTCACCCAGAGGCACAGTCTGTCATCTTGCTCTATTTTAATTCTCTGCTCCAAACTTCTCACTGCTGCATATTTTCTCATACCCATTTGCTTGTCATCTCCACTGCCTGTGAGCTCCCGACAGCGGGCACTTTGTCTGTCTCATTCACTGCTACGTCCTCAGTGCTCGGAATGGCATCCAGCACACAGTAGGAGCCTAATAAATGATTTTTGAATGAACGAAGGAGGACATTTCTTTAAAACTATGCGACGCAGCGTCACAGTGTCACAGGGAGGGCCGGGCTCCGGTGGGCAGAAGCTGTGGGCCTCTGTCTCTCAGGCTGAGTGGGGGTGGGGAGCTACCCGCCCGCAGGGGTCCACACCCAGTCACCCTGAGCAAGACAAAGCAGCCGGCACAGGATCACAGAGCAACACTGCCCCCTCCCACCCTCAAAAAAAAAAAAAAAAAAGCCTGTTAATGAGGTAAACACAAACACAACCAGGAAAAAGCTTGGCCATGCTTCTTCGAGTCCACGCAAAGCCATTATCTCTAATTGATCTCCAGACATCAGCTGCTGAAGCGTCTGAAACCCTCCTGCATCCTCCAGGTTTGGTTACAAAGCCCCGGCTCGCCCGCCTGCCCGCCCAGTGGGGTCGGGTCTCCGGCCGCCACTCTGTGCTGGGCCCATCGGGCCCCTCGTGAAAGAGTCGGGGTGCGTCGGGAACCCACGTAAAAGCCACAACCACCGAATGCTCAGCTGCCCGGGCCGAGCTGCCTGCGTTTCAGAGCCTTAAGTGGGGGAGGCTCCACAAAGCCACCAGGGAACTCACCCTGGAAAGAAAAAGGGTGACAAAACCCAGTGAGGGCTGAAGAAAGCACCCTGCCCAAAACGTCCCACTAGCTCTGGGCGAAAGAGGCGCCTCAAAGCTGGAGTTGGGAGTTTAGTTGTAAAAAATAACAAAACAAAACAGGGCTTAGCCGCAAGACCACAAATCCTCTCTGGGTCTCAGGCTGGGCCCACAGTCTCGGGAGGTCACGAGGTCGGCCATCGGTTCAGTGACCATCTGGATGTTTCAAGCCGCTTCTTCCTGGCCCAGCCCGGGAAAGACACCTCCTTTCCTGTCGGATCTCTCCCGTCCTTAGAGACAGAGCCGGGAGTCGAGAGTCGGCTGCCCAGGCGGCCTGGCAGGGGCGGGTGACAGTCAGGGCTCTGAAGAGGACAGGTCTGCCGCCTCCCTCAATCATGGCGGCCCGGGCGACTTCTCCCAGCCACAGATGAGGCATCCCGGGCCAGCCCCGCTCACCGCTCGCTCGGGGGGCTGCAGCTCTCCTGCCTGCGCCAGTAAATTATGGGTGCTGCCTGCGTCTTTTTCCCCAGATAATGAAGTTGAAAGGCCACTTCGCAGGCAGCCTCGCATTTATGGGGGTGGATGTCTGCAGCCAGCCGGAAGGGGACTGCGCCCTGAGGCCCTGCGGGGGACAATGAGCCCTTGAGGTTGGGGTATCTGCTGGCTCTATCAGGGCCCTGGCTCTCGAGACAGGGCATTGCTTGTTTTCCACTTCTTTCCCACACTGCTTCCGGGGGCAGGAGGAAAGAGGAGACGCAGACCTCTCTGAACCCAGGCTGCCCTCGCAGAGGAAAGGAAGTGCTCGTTTTCTTTGGGTATTTGGAAACTGCACCAAGTTTCTAGAAAGCACCCGAGGATGTTCGATAATGTATATTGATCACAAAAATAATGCCCCATAACAAAAGATGTGTAGCAAGGAGCTTTGCCTGCCTCTCTCTGTCTTCTCAAAAAAGGTTTCTGAGAACTCATTCCCTCTCTAGATTAGAAATGGCCTATTTTGCCTGACACTGTTTGAGGAGGATGGGGAAGGCCAGGCTACGTTTACAGCCCCAGGTTCCATCACTGGGATGGCGGTGCTCCTGGCGCACCGTCCACCTCTGTCCACCTCTGTCGGTGAACAAAGAACCCCAGGGTAAAAGTGGCTCAGCTTAATGGGCATGTGGTCAGGTCGATGGGGCCTCTGCAGTACTCTTCCCCCACCAAGAAGGGGAGGCAAAAATATTTAGGGCCAGGAGCTATGGCTCACGCCTATAATCCCAGCTACTTGGGAGGCTGAGGTGGGAGGACCGCTCGAGCCCAGGAGTTCAAGACCAGCCTAGGCAACATAGCGAGACCCCATGTCTAAAATAAATAAATAAGTGAAAATAAAAATGTTTAGTCATTACAGAAACAAATTTCTTTTCAAAGTAACTCTTTTCTTTTTCAAGCCAGTAAAACTTTTTATAAAAAGGCCAACAAGAGGGAAGCCATTCCTACTAGATGCTGAAACACTTGTAAAGTTTTTATACTTAAAACAGTGCTGGTTCATGGATAGTCAAAGAGACCAATGGACTGAATAGAAGTAGATTCTGTTGTGGATGGAAATGTAGTTAAGATATACAGGTGACATCTCAAATCAGCGGGGAAAATGGATTATTTAATACATGATGCTGAGACAAAGGTTGAGCAGGAGCCACATCTCAGAATACACCAGAATAAGCTCCAAATGGATCAAAGATTGAATATAAAAAAACAGCAATGAAAATATGTATATTTTTTGCTCTAACAGCTGCAATGAGCACACAGAGAGCCTAGTTCTTGGTTTTTAATATGATTCTCCAATAAAAGGAATCCTTGAAGAAATGGCTGATTCTAGGATTGGGGCAGGAAATATACAAGATCAGCCTGGAGCATCTCATAGTGCCAGGAAATAAGGAAGCACTAAAAAAAAAACAAAAACCAAGAAACAAAAACACCCAAAACATTGCTAAAAGAGCACAGGAGCCAGCTGGAAAAGTTCCCAGTGGCCAAAGCTAGAACAATTTGAGCAACCAAATAAAGTAGTATTGAATTATAACCCAAAGGATAAAATAAATAGCCACGAGTCCATATGTAGCATAAATGACTTAATAAATAAATTAAGGAGGGGAGAGGACACATCTCCGATGCACAAGAATTGTAAACAACTTATGTGGATAATTTACTCTCCCTTTTTGAGGGCTGAGTGTGGCCTTCCTTCCAAAGAGAATGGTATGGAAAGGGGGAAAGAGGGGAACTTTACAGTGGAGAGACCTGGCAAACATTATCTCAGCCAGGTGTGGTCAAGGCCAATATCAACAGTCATAAATCATGTTGATAGCGTGCACCCTTGATACGATGTGATGAAAATGGTCTTCCTCCTAATAACTCATAACCCCAGTTTTATATGGAGAAAAACATCAAATTCCAAAATCCCACAAGATACATGATCAGTACTCTGTCAAGGCGATCAAAAACAAGGAAAGTCTGAGAAACTGTCACAGCCACAGGAGCCTAGAGCGACACGACAACAAAACATAATGTTGTCTCCTGGGTGAAATCTTGGAACAGAATAGGACATTGGGTAAGAGCTAAGGAAATCTAAGCAGACTTTAGTTAACACACTGTATCGATATTGGTTTGTTAGTCATCACAAAGGTAGCACACTGGCATAAGACGTTGCTAGTAGGGGAAACTGTGTATGCAGGGGGGGGGGTAATGTGGAAACTATGTATTATCTTCCCAATTTTTCTGTAAATCTAAAACTACTCTCAAAAACAGTCTATCAAAAAAATGGAAACAGGAAAGTACAAAAAGAAAACACGGGGGTGGAGTGGAGTTAGCCTTTCTAAGCCAAATGCAGAAGTCATTGAAGAAAAAGATGGATAAATCTGAGTATGTACAAATAAAAGTGACCAAAGACAGACAGCATAAGCAAGATCAAAGCATAAAGGGCTGAGGATGGGGAAAAAAGAGGCAATGGCTAACTCTGGGGAATCAAAAGGGAAGAAATGTGATCACAGTGTGCAAATTAGGTCAGCTAGGAACAATACATACACAGTCCTAATAATATAAATAATGAGTAGCAATGATCTATCTAAGTAGGTACAGATATATTGAGGGATGGAGGAAATAATAAGTGTGTTTACGAGAGGGAGAGGGTGTAAATACTTATCTCCTACAGCAAGAAATTAGCAACAACCACAACAAAAGCCCCAACTGAAAAATCAAGAACTAGCAGGTATGAGCAGGTTATTCAGAAGCAGAAGCTAAATACCAGAAGAGATAGCCAAGAGATAAGAAAGAGAAGGGGCCTCTCTGGGGAGCAGAAACTGAAGTGCGGAGGCTGGGGCATAGTTTGCTGTTTTTCTATATGATTTTTTAAAAAATGTGTCATATCAATAAAAATGAAATTGAATACACTCTGGGAGGCCAAGGCAGGAGGATCACTTGAGCTCAAGAGTTTAAGACCAGACTGAGCAACAACAAGACCCCGCCTCTACCAAAAATAGAAAAACTTAGCAGGGCATGGTGGCACATGCCTGTAGTCCCAGCAACTTGGGAGGCTGAGGCAGGAGGATCACTTGAGCCCAGGAGCTTGAGGTTGCTGTGAGCTATGATGATGCCACTGTACTCTAGCCCAGGAAACAAGAGAAAGATTCTGCCTTAAAAAAAAAAAAAAAGAATACAAATAAAGAAGAATTAAAAAAAAAAAATAAAGGGCCACCTGAGAAGCTATTTCTGAGGGTGAGCTGTCCTGGGGTTATGGTGGAAGGTCTTAGGGGCACAGGGTAGAACCTCATAGCGGCCACCCCAACTGCACGTCCTCTCATGGCAGAAAAGCTCCCAGGATCATTCTCTGCCTGGAGAGATCCAAACATCAGCCTTAGCCAAGGTCAGTATTTCAGTTGCTTTTGTTTTTTTGCTGCAGCACAAACCTTCCACAGTGCCAGGGATTTACTGAGACAGGAAGAGGTTTGGGCTATAGATTCTCAGATCTCGAAAATGTGGCCGGTGGAGTTTCAGGCCTTTCCCGTGCTCTCCGGTGGCAAGCCGGGCCCTCGAGGCTCAGCTACGTAACAAGTCACAGATGGGCTGATCCTGGAGGCCTGTGAGGGTGCCTGAGAAGAGGCCAGAGAGTTGGGCGGGCAGTCACTGGGACAGGCAGCAGGAGGCTGGGGACTGAGAAGACAGTGGTCACCTCGGCAGGTGAGCCCAGTGGCGAGAGAAGGAGGGGGACTAAAGTCTAGGTGGCTGAGGCAGCAGACCCCACACCCTCACAGACGTCACAGGGTCTACCCCGGGTATTGCTCCACACACACTTCCAGAGAGTAGACACAGGTGCTCAAAGTTTGAAGAGACCGGCCTGGAGAAGTGGCTATTGTGGGACAGTAGCAAAATTTGCAAAACAGTGAAAAGAAACTAAAGATAGCAAAGATACACTGAGGGCTGCAAAAGAAAGATGCTGCCTCCCAGTGTGAAATTTAAGGTGCTCTTTATGTTCTACCAGACCGACCTCCTCAGTCTCCCCAAGGGCAGACCTCCAAGGTTAAGAGGCTCTGAAGTCTTACTGGTAAACTGGGCCTTTGATAATTATAAAATATCCCACTTTGCCCTATTAAATGCTTTTTTCTCCTTGAACATTTATTTGTTTGACATTAGTAGCATTGCTCCTTCTTTTTCTTTTTTGTTTTCATTTTCCTTTTTGTGTTATTTTTAAAAAATGTCTTTTGTAAATCCCAATGGTTGTATTTTGCCATTTAAGAAAGCCCATCTGAGCCCTTTGGACTCTGTGTAGTAGAATTTAACCCATTCACATTTATTGTGATTTACTAATGTTTAGTCTTGTTCCTGTTAGCTTACTTTATGTTTTCCTATTTATTACACCTCTTTTTGGTGGTTTCTTCTTTTATTCCCCATTTAATTACTCTTGCTGGACTGCTTAAGTTTTGTTTCTTTTATTTTCTCTACCAGTTTAGACATTCTACATTCTATTTCTATTCCATGGAGATTACTCTTTAACTTAAAAAAAAAAAAACACTTCTGCTTCTTTAAGAGACCATCGAAGGTTGCACACACTGAGCCACCTGGCAACATTTCCATTCTGCTTTTTCTCCCCTGAACTCTCACCTCACCTGGGCTACAGGATAGCCTGAGGAGAGAAGAAGGCAATCGTCACCGCTATGAGGCTCCTAAACATGGTTGTCCAAGTCAGCACTCAGGGGTCCTCCAGGGCTCTCACTGTAACCCATGACATCTGCCCCATGTTTGGGGGGGTCTTTCTTGGCAGGGGGAAGGTTCAGAGTGTTCAAGAGAAAAGACAATGATTGAAAAGTGAATATGGTTAGCTTAAAAAAAGTGGAAGCAACCCAAATGTCCATGGACAGGTGAACAGATTGACAAAATGTGTACATCCATACAATGGAATATTATACAGTCATAAAAAGGAACAAAGTTTTGACATCCTATGACATGGATGAACCTTGAAGGCATTAGGCTGCGTGAAAGCAGCCAGACACAAAAGGACACATATTATATGATTCCACTTCTATGAGGTGCCTAGAATAGCAAAATTCATAGAAATAGAAAGTAGAATGGAGGTTACCAGGGGCTGAGGGAGGGAGGAATGGGGAGCTATTGCTTAATGGGTGCAGAGTTTCTGTTAGGGTGATGAAACATTTTTGGAAATAGTTGGTGATGGTTGTGCGACATTGTGAATACACTCAATGCCACTAAATTATATATTTTAAAATGGTTAAAGTGTCAAATACATTTATCACAATTTTTTTCAAGAAGTAAATATGGGGAGATTTTGAAGGTGGGCTTGTTTCCCTCTCCTCGTAGGGAGATGGAAGCCTGCGAAAGTTCCTGCTCAAAGTCCTTTCCTGGCTCTCCAGCACGGACTGAGGAAGCCGCCCTCTCCCCGGCCTGGCTTCCAAGAAGGCCCTGGCTGTGGGTCTGCTCCTCCTCCCGTCCCCAAACTGGCTCCCACCTCCCCAGCCCCTGGTCCTGCCCGAGCTGTTACCTCTCAGCTCCCCTCACGCGAGCCCTGTCTGCTTGTCCAAATCCCATTTTAAAAATAAGCCAGTGTCCCCTGAACTGCCCGGCAGGTTTCTAGCCCCTTCTGTTTTCTGTCCTGGGTTACAGCTCCGTGGCTGCTGTCTGTCCCCTCTACTAAGAAGAGCTTCTTGAGGGCAGCCACACCATCCTGTCCATCTTTATGGCCCTGGTCTCTTGTACGAGGTCATTCCATCTGTCCATTAAACAAACGTTGTCAAGTAATACCATAGGTACAGTGTGGCCACTGAGATTTCCTCTGTGCTTCTAACGTCCCGCACAGTGCTAACTAAGCATTTACCTTGCTTGGTGTCATTTAATTCTTGGGAAAACTCTAGGAGGTAGGTATATTAGTGTTGCTCTCAAGTAACTGATGAGGAAAAGGAAGCACAGAGAGGTGAAGCAACTTGCCCAAAGTCACACAGCTTGTAGGTGATAGAGCTGGTACTGTTAAGCCTGACTCCAAGGTCCTTGGCTTAACAAAGTGAGCTAAGAACAGTGCCAGCCACTGTTCCATACTGGCTTGTTTTCAGGAGCAAGAGGACCAATAATTTGGGCACCCCAGGGCCTTGCATAGGGGCTACTGACCCTGCAGGTCCCCACATGTGTGCCCTGGGGGAGGGGAATCTGCCCCTCCTTCCCAGCCCTCTGGGACCCGAGGAAAACTCTGGGCCAGGACAGAACATAGAGGAGAGGGAGGCAGAGGTTAATGGAGGCCAGCAAGAGCCTCGTCACAGAGGCTTAAACAATGGAGCCCTCCCCACTTCCCAGCTGCCTGCCTAGAGCACCATTAAAACCATTAGAGGGACATTAGTGCTGCTCCAGCACCGGAGCAGGCCGAGGAGGAAGGTGCTGACAATCTTCCCTTCTGGACAGAGCTCAGAGCCCGTGATATTATAAAAAAAGGAGCTGAGCCAGGGACTGGGCCTCTCTGGGTCGCAGCCTCCACTCCTGTAAAATCAAAGTGTGTGTGGGGCGGTGAGGGGCACAGAGGAGCTGTCTCTCTGCTTTCACATCTGATTTCTACAGCAGGGTCTTGGTTCAAATACTGTGATCTCAGGAAAGATCAGGATAATGGGGGCCTTGAATTATAAATATACCCCTCTAGATAACTGAGCATTCGCAAGGCAGGGAGTGCCACCCTGTAACCTCCCTGCCAAGTTCCTCTCCCAATATTCCCTTATTTTCCTTACATGTAAGCTGGCTCCCAGGTCCCAGGCCAAACAAAGACTTTAGGCCTGTACTTGCCTCCCTCTGGCACGCCGCCTGCGTCTCTCCCTCTCCCAACCCCACGATACCCGCGCACACCACTACTTTTGCAGCCCCCATGCGGCTTTGGATTCTAATGAGCGCTTTCCTATCCAGTCCATGTACGGAGAAACAGGGTGTGGCATGTTGGCAGGTGCACAGGTTTGGGGATGGAACAGAACTGGGTTTCAACTCATATTAGTGGCTGTGTGACCTTGAACAAGTGCTGAACCTTTCTGAGCCTCAGCTATCAAATCTGTGAAATGGGGACAATCACTCTGGACACAGAACAGTTGCCTGATTGATACGCCACCTGCCTGGAATAGCACCCGCCCCACTTGTTCTCTCACTGAACTGTGAGAGCCAGGCGGGCAAAGATGTGGCCCCATTCACCACTGTCTTCCTGGGCAAATGGAACAGTGCCTGGCTGAGTGCACAGACGGATGGATGGATGAATGAGTGACTGAGTGAACGAATGATAAGAAAATTATAGAACCAGCTCCTTTGACAGATGGAAACATCATGACCCAGAGGGTAAAGAGACTCAGAACAACACGGGGAGGCACAGCAGGTCATAACATCGCACCTGGAGGGTAACCCCCTTTACACAACAGTCTGGAAGGGCAGACACCAAAATATTCACAGTGATCTCATTGGTGGGATTATGGTGATTTTCATCACCATGCAGCTTTTTGGCTACTGATTTTTCTACCGAGGCTGGGTGTTACTTGTGTAATTAGAAGAAAAAAAAATGCAAGAAAACCAAATGAGACAGAAAACAAAACCAGTGGCTGTGTGAAGAAGAGACCCCAGCACACCCTGTGGCATCCTGTGCACGTCCCTGAAAGGGGATCTGAGAGATCACAGCTCAGGATGGGGCTGCCTGGATCTGGCCCTGAGCACGTGGGCTGCACTCTGCTGGGACCTCATTTTATCAGGGAATGTCATGACCATCTTCTGAGACAGTCCACATTTCATGAAATCTTCCTACCCTTCCCCTTCCAAGAAGATGTATTCATCATCTGCACAACTAAATGTGATTCCAGTTTTACATCTTTATAAGAGTTCATCCTGAATAAGAAAAAGCAAAAAAACCTCTTTTATCAGGCCACACGCGCCTATTTTCAGCTCAGTGTGGCCACCTCCATGACAGCTCGGGGGTCTGCATCTTAGGATGGAGGTCTCTGGAGGGTAGAGTCTGACCCCACAGTGCTTTGCATGTTGAAGACACTGTAAATATTTGCTGCATTGAACCAGACCTCAAGAAGAATCTTTTTTTGTGTGTGAACATTGTTACTGGGTTTTCATTTTATCTAATACCCTCTGCAGAGAAGGGCTCATTTCCCAGCATATTAATCCGGTACAGTGGGATGACAAGTAACGTGATTCTGTCCAGCCCACCAGAAAAATCCCATCACCTGTACATTTTCTGATCAGAGCAAATGCCCTACCATTTGTCTCCTGGATGTGTAATGTTTGAACACCATGAATTATTGGGATTTTTTTCACCCAAAGGTTTTAGATGTAGAGCTTTGTTCAGCATTAATAAAGTATCATTTATCCTGGTTCCCAGTTGCTTTAGAATTGGGTTTATTTTCCATGTAGCCTGCATTAGTGATGTGCAAACACTACAGGTGTCCTCTGCTGGCATTTTGGGGTCAGAGTGATAGAATGAAACCACCTTCAGAGCCTTGTCTTGGGACATGGGATTTGACAGCAGCAGAGCCTGTCCTGTGGCTGTGTTTGGATTGGGGGGAGGGGGTCATTCCCCCAGCCCAACGGAGCCTTGCTCTGCCTTTGCTGCACAGGAAAGAAGCTACTGGTGCTACGGACCCAGCTGCCGCCTGAACGCGTCCTGCTATACCACCACGACGCTGGCCAAGGAGCCATCCCCCCTCAGAGCACACACGCTGGGTTGTCGAGGAGACCCGCGGCAACTCATACCCAGGGCTGGAAGTCAGACTCGAGTTCTGACTCCAGAACGGGGCAGAAAGAACCTATTCCCCTAGTCAGGCCACAAGCACATGGTAGACTCAGATGTCACAAGAGATGAGAACACTTGAAGCCAGAGGCGAGACATTATTACCCTGGTTTTAGGCAGCAGCAGGGCAGGGAGAACTCACTTTGTCCTTCTTTCAAAGACAGTCAGAACGTTCGCTTTGCGAAGGGTTAGAGGTGGCCTGTGGGGGAGACGGGCGAGGGGCATTTTCTTTTCATAGCCTGTTTCCACGGACGGCCCTTGGCAAAGCCCAGCTGGGGAGTTTGGGATGACCAGGGGGCCCCAGGGCCACCCTCCAAGGCCCATCCTCCTGGCCTGTCCGGGCCCCAAGAGAGTGATAGAGGCCACAGGCAGGCGGCCAGGGCCTCTCTCCCCTACCTCCCTGGGGAAGCCAGGCAGCGACAAAGGGCAGAGCAGAGAGAGCGACCCCAGAGTCCAGCTCTGCAGCTCCTGCCTCCCCCTGCCCCCGGAAAGCTTTGCGAGGCTGGAGCTTCCGGATTTCACCCAAGACCTGCCAAGCTGCCTGCCCCGCAGACCCTCTAACGAGGAACACATTCTTTCCTCCCTCTCCCCGCTCAGCGAGATAACCAGATAAGGGCCTCTTTGATTTCCAGTGTGTTCACACAGGCTGTGGCCCCGAATCTTGGAAAGAATCAACCTCAACCAGGCAAGTTTTGGGACACCTGCGGGCGGGGTGGGGGGAGACCGCCACCTTACCTGCTCCTGCGAGTTCATCACGCGCAACTTCATCTGCTTCAGGTACGTGGAGGTGAGGGGCATGTTGTAATCGATGATCCCCGAGACCAGAGGAGATGGAGGCTCATTTTCTGGCAGAAAGAACAAAAGGAAACCCCTTTCAGTCTGTGCTGCGGGCCTGCCACCGACGTGAAGAATTCAGCCGGGAGGGTGCGGAGGAGGAAGCTACCTCTGAGAAGAGACAGGTTCGCTCCCCACATCTGGCCCATAGATGTGGACTGTGTGGTGTGGAAAAGAATTTTTCACTGAGGCGCTGGCCTTTTAGAGATTTAGCATGCTACAAAATATGAATTTTTGGTTTCTTTGAAAAATGGAAGATCTGGCCACAGGGGCCCCCATTGCCAATGGCAACCGCTACAGCTGAGCAGCAGCACTGCTTTTAGGTGGGGGTAGGTGCTCCCCATTTTGCCACAGTCCCCACCACTCCTTATCGCAGAGCACACCTTTGCTCAGTCATGACGCCCGCCAGGCCCTTGAAGGCGTTTACATTTCCAACCCAGGTCTGTCTAAGTCAGCTGTCTTCCTGGTGAACACATACCACCCCTGGCCCCACAGCGCCACCCCAGAGCACCCTCAGGGGCTATGCAGTTCCCAGGTCTGAGCCGGGCCTGCAGGACCACCTCCCACTCACATGCTCCTCCCATGACTGCTCTATTGGCCTGAAGAGCAAAGTAATGCACATTCTTTTTATAGAGAATTTGCAAAGTACAGAAAGATGCAAAGAAAATAATTTAAAAACCATAATTGCACCAAGCACCTTGGCATATGCTTCTGTTTACTTTTTCCCTGTGATTTCTCTTCTTTACCTGCTTCGTATTACAACGCATACATAGAATTAGAGTCTGCTTTTAGAAAAGGGGTTTTTTTTTGGCTTAACATTTTGTCATAGGCATTTTTCCCGCCATCGAAAACTTTGTTTTGCTTTACAAAGATAATTTTTATAGCTGTGTAATATTTTATCATAATACTGAAGTCATTCCCTTATGATTGGCTATTTAGGTTGTTTCCTGTGGGAGCTACTATAAACAACACTGCAGGGAACATCTTTGTGCATAAATACTGGTCTGTGTTTCTGATCATTTCCTTTATGGAAGAGATTCCAAGAAATGGAATTTGTGGAGTAAAAAGTAAGGATACTGGATAACTCTTAAAATCTCTGGCCATGCTGCTAGGAGAATAGTGTCGATCACCTGCTCCCTGGCCTGCAGGAGGCCTTTTACTGATGGTCACCCATGTCCTGACTGAAATGTCATGATTGCTTATGAGAAAGTAGCTTCAATACAGTCAGTTACACAGTTTGGCTCAATGGTGAGGATCGCACACTTGGGAGGCAGGAGAAAGGGCCTTCCTTGGTCTGCCCCCTCCCCCGCACCTCCAGAGATCAAAAAAATGCTTCCGGTGCTGGTTCTCATAGGCTAGCTGGGAGAGTCCAGGGAAGAGGAAGGCAGGACACCCTTGTCTTGGGGAAGCTGTGACATCCTGAGCAGATGTGCAGGGAAATGCTTGACCCTGCAGTTCCAGAAGTGAGAGTTCTGCTGGGGAGGCAGGACCAGGTGGGCAGGGGACATTCTAGGTGAAGACATGAGTGGCGGGGAGGAGAAAGGCAGGCAGGGTTCCGGCAGCGGGAGCTCCTTGCGTTCTGATGCAGTCAGCGGATCAGCTCAGTGGGAAAGAGGAGGAGCCGAGGCCATGGAAGCTGCGTGGAGTCGGATGCTCACAGGTGGGACAAATGCCAGGGCAGGGACAGGCTCAGGTGGAAACGTGACCCAGGAGGAAGGAAGAAGTGGTTTCCTCGGGCTCTGCTGAGGCCCAGGCCAGGCCCCCACTGTGGTCAACACACGTGGTAGCCAAGCTCAAGCCACCACAAATAACCTGACCCCGCTGCACCGCCGGACACGGTTACCATGGAGAGGTGAGCTAGATGCTAGCACGGGCCCTGGAGCTGAAAAAATCTGGCAGGTTGCTGGTAAGACAAACAGAGGAAGTGCCCAAAGAAAAGTTTCAACACGTTTTTGCCAAGGAAAATTGAAACCAGCCCAAGTGCTAGACTTAGTTCCACGCAGCCTTGGGAATAATCAATGATGCAGACGCTCTGCCCACGCCAGCCACACGCTGGCCTGCACCAAGGGCACTCACCAACCAAGGCAAATTCCAGTGGACGTAGTGGCTCTTATTTGCCCAGGTGGAAGATAAGGTGGTAATTCTCACGCACTTTCACCCACAAAATGGAAGGACTCTCAGTCCAGAGACAAGGGTGGCTTCCAGGCGCCAAGAGCAAGGGTGAGAAAGATCTCCCGGCAAGGGCTAGGTGTCGAAGGCTGTGTGGAGGGCCCGGCACGGAGAGGGCCCAAGACCAGCCAGCCTCATGGGGTTCAGACTTGGAAACAGAGATCCCAGGCCTGGGGCCAGCTCAGAAGGTGATGAAAAATCTCCTTCCTGGGGAAGTGAATCAATGGATCAGCAAGTCTTCAGGGAGCGCTGATGTGAGCATGCTCAGGGTGGGGAAGCCAAGGAAACAGTGCACACCCCTGGGCTCAGGAAACAAGAGCGAGGAGTGGGCAGGGTGGGGCTGATGGGAGTCCCTGACGGGAGTCCCCCTGAGCTGGCCACGTCCAGGGGCCGGCATGGCAGCAGAGATAGCATCTCCAGGCTCTCAGCTGGGGCAGGAGGAGGGAGACTTGCCAGCTGGCACGGATGGGCCAGGGTAGGGGGTCGGGGGAAGAGCTAAGAGGCCCTTGAGTAGCTTGAGAAGGCTTCCTGGGGCTCTGAACAGGATGCCCCACCAATCTCCCCAGCAGTTAACTGAGCACCTGCTGAGCGCTCCATGCAGACCCTCTTGTTTGATGCTCCCAAGAACCCCAAGATGAGGTGGGCTGGTATTAATACCCCCATTTTACAGATGAGGCAGCAGCACACAGAGGGGCCGTACAGCCTTCCTGAAGTCCCCCGGCAAGTGAGTATGAGCAGGGAGAGGACGGGCCATCGAGCAGGGCCAGCACACAACTGGCTCTGCGGGGCAAGCGGACGGCCTGGCACAGGGTCACGTCGGGAAGGATGAAAGGAGGGATCCGGTGGGGCCAGGCACGGAGGAGGGCCTTGGAAACCACGCGGAGGAGTCCAGGCCGGGCTGCAAGGAACCGGGACCTGAGCAGACAACCTGTTTGCTGAGGAAGGGTAACTATTGTTGCCCGTTGCCAACTCCTAGTCTGCAAACAGGCAACAACATTTTGTCACAAAGAAGACAGAAACAAACATGCCCCAGAGGCCCCTCTCCCCAAGAGCCAGGGCTGGTCTGAGGGCACACCCAGTTCTTAGTCTCATTCCTCTCTGCTGCCTGGACGCAGTCCGGGGTTGGAGGAAGAGGAGCGTGGAGTCGGGAGGCCCTGGAATTTCCCATCCTCAGACTTCCTGATCCTCTGCAGCCTCCTTTGTTTATGCTCCTGGCGCTGGGGGAGGGTGTGGGGCTGTCCAGGCCCCCACACTCTGCTGGGGACAAACGGCTGAGCAAGGGAGGCCACTCTGCTTCCTTTCTTTCTTGTTAACATGAGGCCAGGAAGCAAGGCGTTCTCCCAGCAGCCCTCGAGAATCTCCATCCTGTTCCCTGTCCCCCCTCCCTCCCCACCTTCCTGGGACAGGAACACTGGACCTGCCCTGGGGTTGGGGTGGAGGGATAAGGGAAGGCTGGCGTAGCAGTGGCAGGGGTGCCGGGGAAGGCAGGGGCCGGCATGGCGGCAGAGATAGCATCTCCAGGCTGTCAGCTGGGGCAGGAGGAGGGAGACTTGCCAGCTGGCACGGATGGGCCAGGAGGCTGATGCCTCTGGCCATTTAGCAGACAGGGGAGCCTTTCAGACTCTAAAGCTCTCCACTGGCAGCTTCCATAAACCAAACCCTTCCCTGTCACCCTGTGTCCAGGAGGTGGACCCTGCGTGCCAGCCAAGAGGGCTTGGGGGCGTGTTACTGACCCCACCTTGGTGGAGGCTGTCTCTCTCTGAGGGGCCACCGGGACGTGCGCAGCTTGTGTCTGGGCACTGGGGTGCAACACACATGCAGGAGACAGGCTGGGGTTCCCCAGGCACCCATGTGTCCCAGGCAGGTGCCCTACACAATGGGCTCATTTAATTCAACTGCATCCCCAGAGCCCTGAGAGGAAGGCGTTAATTCTGTTTTGCTGACAAGAAAATCAATTCTCTTGCCTTCACTTCTATCTCCTGGGAGAACTTGGATGAGGGGTTTCACCTCAATACTTCTCTGTGCCTCAGTTTCCTCGGCTGTAAACCAGGACTAATAGGGCTGTAGTAGCTGTTATGATCAGGAGATGCTCAGAGAGGCTCCCTAACCTGCTGAGGGACACACAGCAGTGAACAGGCTGCACACGGCCTGAGCCCCGGGCCACGCTGTCGCCTGCTCCCTCAGGTCCTTCTCCTCTCCCTGGGACAGGAAGGTGTGCTACCCTGTGCCTGAGGACGGGAAAGGATGGGCCCGGCTCCTGTCTTCTGTCC
The DNA here is from genome assembly GCA_963574885.1 of Lepilemur ruficaudatus. Classification (NCBI taxonomy): domain Eukaryota; kingdom Metazoa; phylum Chordata; class Mammalia; order Primates; family Lepilemuridae; genus Lepilemur; species Lepilemur ruficaudatus. The sequence goes on from CAUYRT010006528.1 coordinate 20,971, forward strand.
TGGCCAGAGCAAGCCCCAGGGAATTCAGGCGCCAGCACAGAGCCCACCCAGCTGGTTCATGTTCCAGGCGCTCCCGCCTGTATGCTCCCCCCTCCCCACTCTCCTCCTTCCTCCTCCCTGGGGCTGGGGGCAGGGGGGTCACAGGCTGCTACTGTGCCTGGCCTTGCCCTCCCAGCCACACAGAAGCCCACGGATGAGGCGAGGAGCCTGCAGCCCTGGGAGACCTTCCGCCTGCTGTGAGGAGTGCAGGGAGGGGGGGAGGTGAGGAACAGCCTCCACACTGCCACGTGCAGCAGGGGAGCAGAGTAGATGGAGCTGTAGACACCCCAGAGCAGCTCACAAACGCAGCCCCTCTTGGCCTCGCCTCTGTTCCTCCAGGCGAGCAGTTCTGTCTGACCCTGCCAGTTGCTATGGAAACAATGAGGACAAGAATGGGAGGGGGCAGGCGGATGGGTGGGCAGGAACCGGGCAGCCACCACCAGGGTACACGGCCCTGGCAGGGTGGGGAAGGTGGCAGGGAAAGCACTACACCCCCACCCCACCCCCGCCCCTCTGCAGGTACCAAATGCTGCCTCGGCCCAGGGGTTGCAGCCACTCAGCCAAGGCCAGGCCACGTGGGGCAGCATCACTCAGGATCACTCCCTCAGGCACCCAGCATTGTCACAGTAACTGCGACAGCCACAGCTTACCCTTCCTGCACAGTAGCCCTGTGCCAGGTATAGGGACTAACGTTCAAATCTCATTAGCCCTCTGAGGCAGGTACCAAGATGGACCCCATTTCACAGATGAGGAAACTGAGGCTCAGGGAATGAAGTCACTTGCCCGGGACACACAGCAGTTGAGTCGCAGAGCTGCGATTCAAACCCACACAGCGCGGCCCTGGAGCCCTGATCTCAGCACTGGAGCCAGCACTTACGAGGGCCCGACTAGATCGGTTCCTGTCCCTTATGATATAGGAGCTGTCCCATGTGCCCTCATGAGGCAGCCATGGCCCAAGGGCTCCCATAGGCAAGAAAGCCTCTGGATTTGGCGAGTGAGCCGGTGTCAGGGACAACTGGGTCGAGAGGGGAGCCATGCTCCACGCCCGTGCTGCCATCCCTCTGTCATCACCTGCTCGGGCTTTGCTGTTGATTCTTCCTCCCCGGAGTCCGTGGATGCCACGTGAGCACCACCCGGATAAACAGCCCGCCCTACGTTCCGAGTCCGTTTCCGTCCTCAGGCTGACACCCCCCGACCTCAGCAGCTCCCCCAGGCCTGATCCCGGGGGCTAGAAACCTGGTGACTGCCCACCCAGGCACCATCTCTTGGACAGAGTCAGGATCACACCGGCCCAGTGTTGGCCTGTTTCTCTGCGAGCAGAGCCACCTGTGAGCAGAGGGCCCCCAGGTTTACTGGAGGCCTCCAGGGACGTTCAGTTTGAGGGCCACAGCAGTAGGGGGCGTTGCTGAAGTGGGGTGCTGCTGCTCTCACTGGGCAGGACAGAGCCGGAGAGCATGGACTTTGGTCCAGGGCACTGACTGGTGACAATTGCTGGACCTGCACCTTTCTGTCGGCGCCAGCAGAGGCCAGCCCTGCCACCGTTAGCCTGACGGCCCTGGCTGAGCCCCCAGCGCACCACCTCCCCCTACCTTTGGGCTCCAGGCCGTTGGAATTAAAGTGCATCCTCTTCTGACACTCCGTGCAGCTCATCAGGAACCGGGTCACGGCCTCTCTTGGGAGGAAGGCGTAGGTCTCTGCGATCTGGGGGAGAGAAGAGCTTCGCTTGTTACGTGGATCCACGGGGAGGTGACTTGGCCATGAGGTCACTAAGGTCTGTACTTTCATGGCAGGCGCTTTGGCCCTCGTGAGGACAGTCAGGGATCTGCGGAGCAAGGGGCAGGTGTCCTTGACTCCTAGCAGTGGAAACGAGTCAGTGCTTTTGTGGAAAGCCATTTGTTTTAAAAATCTGGATAAAGGAGGCTAAAAATTGAAAAATCAAAGCCTTTAAGCATTGTCTAGCCTTGATCCTATGTTCTAATAAGTAACATTCCTCCCAGAACATTTTATTGCTGCTACTAAACATGAGCTTACAAACGTTGCTCTGGGGTGGGGCAAACAACTTCCTCACTTAAAGATGGATAAACTGAGACCCACTTATAAATTCACCGGTTCAAAGCCGATAAGCACAACCCAAGGTTCTACAAGTTATTTCCTGGGATAACTCACAGGTCAAGACCCTTCTTAGGGAGAGCTGTGAAGGGCTGGTGCCAGGGCATCGGGTTTTTCAAACTGGACAGGCTCTAGGGACCCCCGTGTTCCAGGTGACTGAGGCCCAGAAAGATGAACCAACTCACCAAGGTCACACAGCTTTTTTGAGGCAGTGCCAGATGGAAGCCCATGCCCCGGGTCACACCACCCCAGAGCTGCCCCCAGAGTTGGGCAGGGAGAGGCGAGAGGCGGTGGGAGGTAGAGAGAGGAGGGAGGGAACACGAGCAAAAGGCTGGGTAGGGAGGAGGTGGGTGCGAGCTCCAAGTCCAGCCCTCTCCTCCTGCTCTGGGGTTTGGAAAGCTGCTGGCCCTGATGTGGCTGCCTGTGGGGGCCACAGGGTCCCTCAGTTCCCGTTCCCTGGGCTGAGGCTGCCCGTCACTGGTTTTCACACGTGCTTCCCAGAGCCTGGTCCTCCCACTCCTCTCCACTAAGGGGCAGCATCGCCCAAGCGTTCCAGCGTCCTCACTGCAGCCTGGCTGGGAGAGGTGGCCGTGGTGGAGGGGGCTGCTCTGGGCCCTGCCTCCTCTCTGGGATAGCACTGGTCTGCTCCTTCCCGGATGCACAAATGTCCTGCTGCACCTCGGCAACAGCTGGGAGGTAGGGGCAGGGCAGGGCGGGACTACGCAGAAGGCCTGGGGTGCCCCACGCTGTGGCCAGGCCCTCAGAGAACAGCTCAGGCAGACTCCCAGCTCAGTCCTCCTGCAGAGTTCCAGGGGCTATTCGGGCCGGCTGCAAACGTGGAGTTAATTTTGGTGACACAGTTGTTATTTCTCAGCTGATTTGATGCTCTGCGGAGCAGAGAGGCTCCTTGATGAGTTATCTCCCTTCCAAATTCCCTGTCTGATTGCCTTCCTCTGGAGGTCAGGGACAAGGGCAAACCCCAGTGTCTCTGACTGGAGCCCGTGGATGGGAGAGTGACAGTCGGAGGTGCAGCCAAGGGATGGCGATGGGGGCTTTTCTGCCAGGCACATGGAGATCATCCCCGGCCTGGAACTGCCCGGAAGGCTTGGGGACAGTGTGTTCCTCTTGGGCCTGCCGGGTCAGGAGGGATGTGCCCGGCTGAAGGGCCGATGGCTGCAGGAGCAAGCGGGCAGCAGGGCAGGGCACGTGCTGGGCAGAGTGGAGGGCTGTGCTGACGTGGGCCGGCAGACAACCCCCTTGGCTCCCCGGACACACAGCACCCCAGGCCAGGTCTCAGGAGAGCTGAGCGGAGGACTTGGGGGAGGAGGGTTGCACAATCAGCTGGGAAAAGGAAGGACAGGTCCATTCCATGGGGGCAGCCTTACTTAACTACTTGGAGCTTGCAATGCTCATGTGCCGCTGGGCAGAGAAATATTTTTTAAAGGTTCAGGGAGGGCCTCATAGCCTGGCTGCTCTGGGAAGCGCTGCACACAGGAGACACAGGGGATCTTTTTGCCCTCTGGCCTGCTGAGGGCACAGGGACAGCTCCCTCTTCAGGGGTGGCAGTGGTGGCTGCAGATCCCTGGCCTTATTAGGTAGCCAGCAGTATGCAAAGGCTGGCTGGCGTGCTCTGGGGAGGAGGAGGTCTGGGCATACATCTTCTGGCCCTGGGTACCACAGAAGGGTGGGAGAGGTGGGCTGAAGGCCAGGAGGTGAGAAGTCCTTAGAGCTGTCAGATGGCCAGGGAGGGAAGCTCTGACCTGTGCAGCTGCAGCTTTGCTTAGAGCTCCCCGGGGAGTCAGCAAAGTGCCCAGTCTAGCCCAGCTCTGCGCTGCCGTAGGGACCTGTATGGACGAGGACATCCGCCCACCCCACCCTTCTGCAGGCATCTTCCGGTTTATCTTCCTGGCTTGCCCAGGACCAGAAATGGGACCTCCATTTCTGCTTGCGTGCATAGATGCCCAAGGCCACAGGATCACAAGATGAGCTAAAACCAGGAGGACAATCCAAGCAGATGCTCTAGTCAATAGGATGGTGGTTTTCAGACGGTTTCAGAGCTACAGACCCTGTTCTAGAAATAGACTCTTATGCTGCTGCCCCAAACGTGAAACAGATAAAGGTGGAGCTGTCATGTTTAAGGAGTGGAGCCTTAGACCCCTGTCCCCAACCAGTTTCCCTCGGCTGCCCTGGGCTGCCTGCTGCCTTGCTCTCAGCACCTCCTGCCTGGGCATCGAGACCTATGTGTGAATTTGCCTTTTACTTTTTTCCTAGTGGTAGAAACAGAGATTTCACTGGCAGGGAGAGCAGGAGCTATTTGCAGAGTCGCTGACTTGCAAGGCCCCATTTTCGCTCCCCAACTCAGAGGCCGAGAAAGACAGATGAGGCCAATTGGGGGGATTTGCACCACTTTACAAGATCCTCCTTCTGCCCTGCGGGTGGATTAGCACGTGGTGGGCCTGGAGCAGCTGCTGACCACATCTGGCTCCAGCTCCAAAGTGGCCTGGGCAGCCAGATCCAGACCCTGGAACCTAATCTGGCCTGCCAGCACCCTGGGAGACAGAAAGGAAGCAAAAGGGCTCTCTCTGACCCAGGTGGGTGCAGGAACCAGAATAGCCAGAAAGCCCCTTGCAAAAAGGACCAGACCTCTAAATGGGTTCAGGGAACTTTGCAGAGCCACCCAGAACCTTCCCCGCACCCTGGCACTGGTGAGGCCCCCCTGATCCTCTGGACTTGGGTCATGCTGCATCAGAGGTAAGTAAGGCAGGGGCTTCCCACTCAAAATGGGAGTCCCCTGCATCGTCCATTGTAAATGGTCATCTGCCACTGGTTCAACCACCTCCAGTTTCAGAAAGCTCGTTACCTGCCCTCCCTGACCCACTGCTAGACCGTGGTAGAAGCTAGAAAGTCCTTTTTTCCCACCAAAGAAGTTGGCTCCTTTGGTTCACTGAACAAGTCTTCCCACCTACTACCAGTGCCCCGACTCCGGCAGCACCCCAGGCCTGTAAGAGTTCAGAAAGCCCCATGCCCTAGAGAGGTGGGGCTGTCCCAGGATTCGGCTTTGGCAAACGCACAGAGGCAGATCCAAGCATCCTCAGCCAGCGGCCTGACGTGTGCCCCACAGTGCCAGGCGGTGCCTCTTTGCCGCCATCAGGGCGGGGCTTTCTTGGGGCTCTTCCCACAGGCACAGACGGAGGCCTCACGTCTGCAGAGTGGGACTGAAGAGCTGGGCTCGGGTCAAGGGAAATGGGGGTGGATGAAAAGGGGGGACAAAGGCATCCAGGCACCACCCTGTGCTCCCCCAAAAGGAAGGGGGTGGCATGAGAAGGGTGACAGATGGGGAGAAGGAGGGGGAGGGAGAGGAGGCGCACGGGGGAGAGGGGGGTGCGCCGGCCCCCTCGGCCTCACACCCACGGCAGGAGGGCCCTGGCCTGCTCGCTCAGCCTTGGCCCTGCTGCTGAAATTCCAGCTCTGTGTGCAGCCCAGCTGGCGCGACGCCAGTCATGTGCCAGCTCCAGGCTGGGCAGCGGGAAGTGGGGCACGCGGCGGGCATATGGACGAGAAGCCAGGAAGTGCAGAGCAAAGGGCTGGAAGTCTGCTTGGCCAGGGACACGAGCGCTGGCAGGACCAGACCAGCCCTGCCCTCTCCGCAGCATGGAGGCCGTGGACCCCTGCCTTCATAAATACCCAAGGAGAGCCTGCGGGCAAGGCTTGGTGCTGGGCGCCGCAGGGGCCAGGGAAACCACATGGCCCAGCTGGCCTGAGCCCATCCACCTGGACAACAGCAAGCCGCAGGAGCTACTAGCTGACCACAGGAGGTTTGCCGAGAGGCAGGATGTGCGGGGGTCACGGCACAGGCTCTGGGGCCAGCGGCCTGGCTCTCAATGTCAGCTCAATGACCTCGGGCAGGTTACATGTCTCTCTGAGCCTCAGTTTCCTTGAAATGGAGGTAACAACAGCACCAACCTCAGACAAACAACTGTCACACACAGGAAGACTCAGGTGGGGCACAGTGGGTGCCGCGTGCAGAGCCTGGCTCGTGCTAGCTGCCTGGCACAGGGGAAAATTTAATGCTGAGAGGAAGGGCTGGGGCTCCTCAGCACCAAGGGGCCTCTTTGCACCCATGCTGGCCCCAGTCTGGGCATCTTTCCCTTCTTCTAGGACCCTCTGGTGGAAATACCCTCAGTGCTCCCTCCCACAAGCCGCTTCTCGAAGCCCGGGGGTGGGTGGGTGGGGCTGGAAAAATCGCCTTGCCTCTCTGAGGCCCTCGGCGCTCGAGTCCACCCTTAAGATCCATTTAGGGCAAAGGCCATTTTCTAAAGACAAGGATAAATCAGACTGCTGGATTTTTTAAAAAAAAATCAGGCCATAAGGGGGAATGACAGACGTATACAGCCACCTCCACTGCAGTCCAAGGCTATTTATACAAAGAGCCTGGGGGAGGGAGTTTCACATCTGCCTTGGGTGGGAAAGCCCGGGCACAGGAGGGCACATCTCTAGGAAGTTGCAGAGAAAGTCACCGCGGAGGGGGCATGAGGACACTGGCTGACTGCAACTCAGGTGCTGTGTGACCTTGCCCAGGTCGCTCAACTCTCTGGGTCTCAGTTTCTATAACTGTGAATGGGACCTCAGCGCCGTAGTCACAGGACTGCTGTGAGGCTTGAACAAGCATAAAGTGCTTGGCTTCGCTGGCCTAGTGGTGGGCACTGGACCAATGGTTCAGAGCTGTGCGTGACATGGCGACAGACTCAGATATGGCAGTCGACAGGGGACGGGAGCATCCCGCGGGGCCTGGCCACAGTCCCCTCTACCTCTGCCTTCCTCCCACCCCTAGATTGCTGTCTCTGCTCCCTGCTGCCTAGCCAAAGCTTACATGTCATCCTCCCCAGGAAGTCCCCAGGGCTGAGCACTGAGAGTCCACGTCTGATGGTGCTTTTGCGCAACACTCAGGTACCTGGGTTCTTGCTCTCTCAAAGCCGGTCTTGGAGACACTTCTGCTTCTATGTGTCTAGACTTTGCTCTCGGCCTCCCCACCCCAGCCCCACTGTGATCTCCTGGAGGGTGGGGAACAGGTCCTCAGACTTCCCCTGGGGGACTCCCAGTCCCGACTTCCCAGGACAGTGGGGGAAGTGACTGAGCTCACCCACAGGAGGCTCTCAGGGCCCCTGGCACACAGTGGAGGCCAGGCCAGGAGCATTTGCAATCACTATTACCTGCACCCACCCACAGCCCCACAACAGGCTGCAAGGGGCTCAGGGTAGAGCAAAGCTGCCCTTGTCCCTTCCCTCCTCCTCCTCCCCTCCTTCAACCTGCTTCTCCTTTGTGCTCAGGCCACAGAGCCTGCCCCGCCCTCTGGGCCATCTCTGGCTGCCTTGCCCTTGCCCTGTGCCCCACTGGGTCCCCAAAGGCCGCTTCATCACGCCTCAGCTCCCTGCCCCACCCCCCAGCCCAACATGTGCGGAGCCCGTGGCCCCCTGCCAAGGCCTGGGGCTGCCAGCCGAGGCAAAGAGACAGAAATCTCACCGCTCGGTAGGTTTTCTTCTGCCCGGCGTGCTTGGGGGCTTTGCCTGGCTCTGCTGAGCTCTCCACATGCATCGAGTAGATGATGTCAAAGAAATCTTCCACCACAGCGACCCGCTTCAGAGAGATGCCCTCCGGCTCCGACAGGCCATCTGCCCCCTGCGACAGGGTGGACAAGCTGTGTTAGTGTCAGGGATGATGGCAGGGTGAGAGCTGGGCCCTGAGGCCAGGGCACCAGGTCGGGACCTCGGTGCCTCCAGTGATGGGTCTGGGGGTGGGAGGGGAGGGAGCCTGCTGAGAGGGCTCCCGGGAGGGGGTACCAGAGTCGGGGTGGCTGCTGCTGCTGAATCTACCGGCAACAATGGGCAGAGAACGACAACAACGAAAATACAAATTAAAAAACCAAGAGGCTCCATGTTCACAATTTCAGACAGATTGTGCCAGACTCGGGCGGGGAGCTCTCGCGTCGCACGCTGTGCCAAGACCATCCTGGAAGTCTCTGGGGAGGGGGAGTGCTAAATAGATGCGGCCCCATCAGGAGCTCGCCAATTAGCAGCAACCTTTCACTGTGGTCCTGGGCTGGGGTCCCCAGGGAATGGCTCCCATCACCTGGGTGACTCCTGCCTCTGCCCCGGCCTTTCCTTTCGGAAAAGCTTTCCACCGCAGCCTGCCCTCCCCACCCCAGCAGCTGAGCGCCAGCAACAGCACCCAGGCTCTTTGTGTGCGGAGATGTACAGAACAGCAGGCACGAGGCCACGTGGAGGTGGCAGGGCTGGGTGAGCGGGGCGGCCGTGGGCCCCCGAGCCTCTTATCAGGCTGGCACGAGTGCTGTCAGCTGGCCCGACAAGGTGTGCCAGCACCAAGACGGGGCCTTTCGGTGGCCAACAGCTGCTGGGCTGACGCCTGCCCTCCCCTCCGGCAGAGGAGGGGGCTTCAGGGGAGACTCTGGGGCAAGAGGCTGGGGAGCGAGACCAGGGCCTGGAGGGGACAGCTCGGTGCGCACAGTTCCTGATTCACAGGCATGCGACGCACGCAGACGCATCGACACCCGGCTCTCAGCCGGCATCTCCCTAAGGGAGAATGTGAGGACTTCAGGGGCCTTCAAAGATCAAGGGCAAGCAGTACAGAGGGAATTTGGGGGAGAAGAGGCAGGCTTTTCTCTAAAAGTGCCCAAAAGACACAGTTCCAAGAGAATTCTTCCCCAAAGGACCCCAACTCCAGGATGTCAGCAGGGAGTGGGCTTCATCTGTCCCTTCTCGGTGGTCTCTGTGGCACCCAGAGCAGCGCCTGATGCGTGGTAGGTGCTCAGTAAACTGCTACCGGATGACCGACTGGCTCTAAGTGGCTGCTGGGCAGGCCAGCTTGGCCACACTCTGCCCTGGTTTGAGTACAGCCCCATCCTTTAAAAGTGGCTGCGTGACCCTGGGGAGTTATTTTGCTTCAAGCCTCAGGCCCTTTATCTCTAAAATGGGGATAACAGAAGCCCCTTTCCCATGAGCTACTGCGGGGAGCAAATGAGACCTGTGTGCGGCACTAATCACGGAGCCTACAGGGACCGCTCAATAAATACTGTTATTAGGAAGTGCTTTGCCATTTGCCAAGCTTCCTCCAGGTATGACAGAGCCCAGTGTCGTCACAACCCTGGGAGGCTGTTAGGGTCGGGACCTGCCTGAGGTGTGGTGGCTGGGAAGTGGCAGAGCTGGCTTCGGACCTCGGACTTTGTCGTCCGAGTAGAATACAGGCCGTGCTGGCATGGGACGCTCGCTCACAACGTGTTCTGGCCACAGACAGGTTTGGGTTTTATCCGGTAGCTTTCTCCACGTGCCACGAAGGGCCAGCAGGGCTGTCTCATTGCCAGCAGCCCACTTGAGAGCAGAGAGCAGATGGGGGAAGAAGGGCAGCTTGGGCATCTGGGATGTGGGGTACTAAGCCCCAGAGCTAGCGGGCAGCGTCCCTGGGAGGTGACCTCGCCAGCCCTCATCAGTCTCTCTCGCCAACGGCTTCCTTCCTGGTCAGGATCCCTTTCAGTGGGGACTTCTCAGACTGTGTGTGTGTAAGTGTAAAAGAAGCCACTTACTGGTCTGGCTTCCTTGCTGTGAGATTGTGGGCAAACTCTCCAATCTCCCTGAGCTTCACCTATGAGATGAGCTATAAAATTCCATGACTTTTCTGTTTTTAAATTCTCAGGAGTTACTTAAAATCTTTCCTGGGGTTATCCCACCTCCTCTGAAGTCCTGGGCCATTTGTAAGTGCTCATTAAGGACTGATTTGTAACTACCCAGCAGTTTGGTGATCTCTGAATACTGCCAGGCGACAGGGTCGGGACGGGACAAATGTTACCCTAGGTCAGTTATACGTCTAACCAGAGGTTCACGACAGCAAAAATAAACAAAATGAACCTTAAGAATGAATGTAATTGGATGGTGGTTATACAGGTGTGTTCAGTTTACGAAACATCATTAAACTTGAACACTTTAGAATCTGTATACTTCGTTTTTAAACTTTAATTTAAAAAATGTTAGTTTTTTAAAAAGTATAATGAGGTAATTCCACCACATTTCGGTAATAATCTGAATCCAGAGGCATAATGATGGGTTTAGCTGCTTAGAAGCGAATAGACCTCCCTGCTCATAAAATTGTTTCAGGCCAGAACACAAATATTTCTGGAAAAAGAAGGAGATATAATTTGGTGGGGAGGCATGGGGAAAGAAAACAATCTGATGAAGAGACAATATTTTAGACAGGTGAGACAGAAGCCCCCACAAGCTCAGTGACATTGGGCAGGTCACAACCCTTCTTTACCTCTTGAAACTCAGTTTCCTCATCTGTAAAATGGGCCTAAAAATCCTTGGATGTTCCAAAGATCAAGCATCTGGCACATATAGTCTTGGTAAAGGTTAATCTCTTTGTTGAGTTTGGACTTTTTGTGTTTAGGAATCTACTTCTATCTCCTGTCCCCTCTGATCCATTCAGGTTACAAAATAGGTCCCCCTTGGTAATACCTGCCATCAGAAGAGTCACAGTCTTATTAAATTCCTAAATAAAATGCTAAGGCTGTCCCACAAACTTGGAATAAGCTTTCCTAAAGTCAAAGTGTAACTAACCGACCCAGATAAGCCAGCAAAACACGCTGCCTAGAGCCCGGCCTGCCTCTATCCCAGCCTCCCACCTCCAATCTTAGGCAGACTTGGGTAAACAACAGCTTTGCACCTGGTCCAATGTGACCATAAAATTATCCCAGAGCAATTCTTCAGGGAAGCAATTTTCAGTAGCTCCCTCTTTAAAAATTGATCACTGTCTCCCCTGATGTTCAGACTTGGGTCCTGTAATTCTGCAGTCCCCAACCTTTTTGGCCAAGGGACTGGTTTCATGGAAGACAGTTTTTCCGTGGACCAAGGATTGGGGGGATGTGGCTGGTGGTGGAGGGGGGAGGTGGTGTAGAGCTCAGATGGTGATACATGGCCTGCTTCCTAATAGGCCACGGACCAGTTCTGGGCCATGGCCTCAGGAGTTGGGGACCAAGCTGTAACCCACTTATTTCTACAGCAGAGATTTACACAGGAAAGGAGAGGTCCTGTAGCAACCAGAATTCAAGCCACACAAGGTCTGCAGAGCCACACCTTGAGCTGTCCTCTGGTGAGCTGTGATCACCTGGACTCCACGTGTGCTACACACTAAGGGAAGAACACCAGGATATCTGTGTGGCCTTCAAGGAGAGCCCTGGGAAGACAGTAACAATGGGATCCGACAGTAGTCACGTGCCACAGACAGCTCTGCCATCCCTTGCATCCACAGAGGTAATAACCTTCATGCTAAACGCCGCATGAGAGGCATGCCTTCCCTAGCTGAGAGTCCAGACACAGCGCTACACAGCGAGAGCTGCTAATTAAGGGAGCAGAAAGCACCTTCCCAAAGCCTTGGGATGCCCCTGCCAACCCCCTTCTGCCCGGTACCTAAATTAGCTTAATCTAATCCATTGCCTTAAGCAAGCTGGGCATTGGATTGACAAAGGAAGTTCACTTCATCTATAAACTGGATCAAGAAGAAACCTAGAGTCTCCTGACTACCCCAGCTTCCTGGAAATGCTTAGCAGGAGTGATGGAATGAAACCCTGCAGCACTCCATGGGAAAAGCCATGAAAAACACACGGTCAGTTGTACAGGATCAACCTCTGAGGTCTTCCTGCATGGGGAGAACATTGCCATGGTAACACACTCTCTCCACACGAATCACCCAACCCTCAAACAGCCGGCCAGATCCAGGCCAACAAAACCAGGCATAGAAATGGTTTTAAAAATTTACGGAGCTACTAACTTTCCTGGACATCACCAACTCCCTTAAAACTTGCCCATTTGGGTTCTAAGCTAAAAGCTGGGTTGCAGGTCATTGACAAAATTGCCAATGACCTACTTAAATTGCCAATTGCCTACGTAAATACTGCTGATATTTCAAAATATTTAGAGCAATGGTCTTGGAAGTCTGGTCCCTACACTAGCAGAATCAGCATCACCTGGGAACTTACTCGAAAAGCAAAATTTGAGGCCCCACCTCAAACCTACCAAAGCTGATGCTCTGGAGGTTTTCACAGGCCCCCAGATGATTGTGATGCATGACAGAGTTTGAAAACTGCTGATTAGAATGTCTCCATGATTGAGCCAGGGAGGTAACTCTAGGCAAACTGGCATTGGCTCATTAAGTAGAGACATGCTCTGTGCTTCCAGGCCTAATATATTAATATTTTCATCTCCAATGAAGGCCAATCTTCCTAATGGTGGGAACAAAAGAATCTTATTGGACAACATCAGTATAAACTCAAGACATCTTCCCAGAGACTTGTGGATTATGCATAGAAAGGGCCGGAGTGCCCAACGTCTTGACATAGGATTTTAAGTCCTCCTTGGCAAAATTAATTAATAGTTAAGCAGGGCATTCCTTCATAGGTCTTTAGTGGCTTCCTCAGTTTCCTCAAACTATCCGAATGCTCAGCACAAGAAGATGGCTATGTCCAAGACTGCAGACATAAGGGGGGATTGGCATGTCTTTACCAGGCCATTAGGCAGGCTCCTGTCAGGGTGGCCTCATGAGCCACTGTCATCAGGAGTCATCCCTCAGGTAAGCTCCTGAATCTGACTGTATCTCACTGTCTCCCCATATAAGCCAATTAAATGGACCCCTGCCCTTGATGGCAAGTGAGGTCCAATTGCTAATGGACTGCAGTACTGTCATCTCCATTAGAACTTCGAAGTCACCTGCTGGTAATAAGTTACATACTTATCAAGGTGGGATCACCGTTTTAGGCCACCAGCGTGCCATTTAGTGTACCGTCATCACTCCATTAGCGGAGTATGCCTTCCAGCAAGGACGAGACCATGGTTGAGAGGATGTGGCTAAATAGGTGGGGACATTTCTCAATTGGGTTCCCCCTACAGTAGAGGAATAAAGTCCTTAGGATATGCCTCTTGGTGCATTTCAGATCCAGCTCTTGACAAGGCGTAAAAATCAACAAGATTGCTGTTAGAGGAGAAAGTCAACCAGCAGAGCCCACCCCAGGAGAAACAACCTTTGGCTACACTGGTGTGGGAGCCTGGGACTTCAGGGGGCTAAATGTACAGGCCACTCCATCCCTCCAAGGCCAGCTGGCCAAGTGGCTGAGATTACAGGCAAAAGCTGCTGTGCATATTATCTGCATGCTCCTCCCAACTTCTGCAACTCTGGCTGTTCCTCCTGTCCCCCAAGCCCAGCTTTAATAAATTCAGTAAGGACTGGGGTTTTGGAGGTTTTTAGGGGGGTTCTTTCAAAGTATCACTCTAACTCCTGGTGGGGCTGAAAGAAGAACCAAAGGGGAGGAGTCAGCCCCCTGTAAAGGGGCCCCAGAGGAAAAGGAAAGAGGTGGAGAGGAAATTAAAAACCACACTAAACCAAGAGATCGAAAAGAAAAGAAAACCAGAATGAAGACCATCACCCAAACATCCAGAAATTCTCTCCTGAGAATTCCCAAGAGAAGCTGGTGACAACTTGTACAGGGTGATCGGATAACTGAGGAGAGGGTACTGCTTAAATGGGACAAGGACAACATTTCAATTTCTCTCAGTTGTCAATACTACCTACCATGGGCTGGAAACCAAAAACCTCTCCAAAATAAGGATCCACACCAAAATTTAGGACCCATTGATCTCTGTAGGCCTGGATGGGGCAGAGGGATGAGACCATACTCCCTCCATAAATAAATAAATGCACAAACAAGGCACTGAGGCCTCAGTGTAGCACCTGCCTCTTCTCCACCCCTGTGCACAATCTCCAACTGTTAGCGTGGAGCCGCCGCCGCCACGGAGTCGCACCTGCCATCTGGAACAGGCCTCACATATTCCAAGACCTCCTTTCTGCTTGGCTGAACCTCCATCTTCTTTCAAATCACGCCAGGGACCAAAATGCACACTCCGGGCCACAGAGAGAGATGCCTGGGATCAGTCCCCCAACAACAGTGCTACCTTTGAGGAATGCCGTCTCTTCCAAGCAGCTCCAAATAGTTCTTTTTCTTTCGTTCTTTCTTTTTCCCCCGGGGTTTTGTCTGGATGGGTGTGGGGGAAAGGAATGGGAAGAGAAAGGGGTGCAGTGGGCCAAAGTGTACCCCTGTTGGAAGGAGAGGGGCTGGGGAAAGGCAAAGCCCGTTGACAATGACCTGGTGTAAGGGATGGAGGGAAGGAGGCCCTCTCCAGCCTCCCTGGCGGACAGGACAGGATCCGGGCCTGGCTGAGAAATTCTGCTCTGGCCGGGCCAGGAGAGTGCTCTAGAGGTGAAGTCACAGGCCTGAAGACAATCCAGCGCTGAGCCCAGGCAAGAGGCCATCCTGCCTGGGCCTCAGTTTCCTCCAGTGTGAGGAGACACTATATGCACAGTGGCTTTCTCCACCTCACGGGACGGCTGTGGGAACCCAGATGATGCACAAATAGCACCCAGCTTCGAAGACACCCATGAAAGACCGCTGTCATCACTACTCCGGAGGGCTCCAGGACTCTGGGGACCCGCCTCCCTGGGCACCGCAGCCTAGGACAGGGAATCGGCGGGGCCACTGAAGGGGGAGGTTCTAGGCGGAAGGGGGCGGCCCTGAGCCAGACAGGCCCCGCGGGCGGGTCCCTCCAGGGCCGAGGCGGCGGCCTGGGCGCGCTAACGAGCCGGGGGCCCCAGGTGCGGGCCCCACCCCGGGCTGGGGGGAAGAGGTGGGGCTGGAGGGGGAGGGGAGCGGCCCGCGCGCTAATGACTGTTGACAGCGCGCGCTGGGGCCGGCCTAGCCGCGCGCGCCGCTGACAGCTGCTTGGGCGGGGGGCGGGGCGCGGGCGGGGGCGAGGCTCTCGCGTTCTCCCCTCGGCGCAGGCGCGTGCGCCAGGCCGGGCGGGGCGGGGAGGCGCGCGCGCGCCGGCCCGGGTTCGGAGGGCCTGCTGGAGCGGCTCGCGCGGGCTCCTCGCGGGCAGGCAGGTAATGAGAGTAACCATGGCAACCCACCAGAGGAAGTGTATTCTGCAGGAGACGTTAATCCCCTCTCCCCGGAGCTGGGACAGCCTGACTTTCCATTCTCACACAGTAATTAGATACCAGCTGTCAGTGCAGGGGGGACGGCTCCGCGGCTGCAGCCCGGCTGGGGGGGGCGCACAAAAAGGGCGGGGGCAGGGAGGAGGGCGTTAAAGACACAGGGACGCTTTGCGGCGGTGGGTCGGGCGGCCGCCTCCCCCCAGTCTCCGGCCTCCGGGCGCGCGCCCGCTCACCTGGAGGCCCCGCCCACCCCACGCGCACCTGCTGCGCGCGCGCCCGCCGCCTTCGCGTTCCCCCTTCCGGCCCCGCCTCCCTACTCCTGGCGCACCTGCCCTGCTCCGCCCCCCGGGACGCTGCCCACCTGTCCTTTGTGCGGGGCGGTACCATTCGATCTTGCCAGCTCTCCTTCAGGGAGCGCCCGCTATGTGCCAGGCGCTGTGCCAAGCCTGAGCTCGTGTAATCCTCGCAGACCCTCTGCGGTAGGCGCCTCTGCTGCTCCCCGCCCAAAGCGCAGCGGGGTGTGGCCATTCGCCCAGGGTCACGCAGACTTGAGCCCCCATCCCGATGCCCATTTAACCACCGAGCTACAGCGCCTCCCAACCGCGTCCACATCCACATCTGTGACAGCCCCGCGGGCCTCCTAGCCACCCTGGGAGGCAAAACAATCACACTGGTGGCTGGCATCGTGGTGCACCTACTGTGTGCCAAGCATTCACTGCCTCATTTCACTTTCCCAACAGCCCTGGGAGATTTATTACCCCCGTCTTAAGCGTGAGGAAACAGAGGCACAGAAAGCTGCAGCAACATGCTGGCAATCAGCAGGTACAGACTGGCAGAGCTGGGATTCAAACCCAGGTAGTCAGACTCCCGGATCCAACTACTGGGCTCTAATAACTCCACCCCTGGATTCGTGATGGCTGAAATCAGCCGCGTCTTTCCCTCCTTTCCACTGTTCAGCCCACCTAGGTCTTGTCCCAGCATGGGTGAGAAGCTGCCTCTCCTAGCTATACCTGAGAAATCTAAGAAGTTTCCAGGCCTAAAGCCACTGCCCCACCCCTAATTTCTGTCAGGCCTCCTAGAAACCCTTGCTCTCAGTGCAGGCAGCCGCTTGGGAGTCATTCTAGGCTAACCTCTCCATCTCTCAGGTAGGGAAACCAAAACCACCAAGGTGAGAGGTTGGCCCAAGGAGGAGATGGCCTGGTAGAGCCCTCTGGGGGGAGTTCAGGTCCCTCAGGCCCAGCTGTTCCCTCTGCCCCCCACCCCACAGTCAGACCCTGGGTAGGGTGGGGGCATACCAAGGAGGGGCAGGAAGTACCCAAGAAGCAGAGCCGGCTCTGTGTCCCCAGTGGCGGCGAGTGTCTGGGGCAGGAGGAGGCTATCTGATCCCTTCCCCACTGCCCCGGCCATGACCTCCTCCCTCCCTCCCTCTCTCCTCCCTCATGGCAGGGTAGCCAGCACCCTGGGCTGCAGCTGAGAACCCAGCGTTCCCCAACCCTGCCAGCATTCCAGTGGGAAGGAGGGGTGGGGGGGCTTGGCCCTGGGCTTTAGGGACAGGGGCACCCCTGGGGCTGCCCCACCCTTCACGGGCCAAGGCCAGGCTGCCTCCAACCTCAATGTTTCCTGCCTCCGCTCTCTCCATCTCTCAGTAGCAGAGCTGCCTAAATTTGGCTCGAGGAGAGAATGGGGGAGGCAGCGGCAGGCGGGTGCTGTCAGAGGCCAGGGTGTAGCTCCCCGTCTAGCCGGCTGGCATTTTTGCTGTCTGGAGGAGGGCAGGAGCCCCCCTCTCCGCCCCCCCGCCGCAGCCCTCTCCCTGAAAGGGAGATATTCTGTACCTTCTGACATGCACTGAGTAATGTGCAAACGACATGCAAACCGAGCTTCAAATCAGCATCTCAGCCAGGGAACAGCTTGGGTGCTGCTTTTGGGATAAGAGCAGAAGGACCAGAGGCCCAGTGCCCAGGGGCTCCAGTGGGGGAGGGCGAGTGCAGGGTATCCAGGGCCGAGTGTTGGAAGACTTAGTTTCTAGCCAGCTGTGGGGCTTCATTCTAGTGGCTGGACCCTTTGGGTCCCAGCCCAAGGGCAGGGCCATGGCTTTCTCTGCCTGCTCGGCATATGCTGGGCACACCCTGTCACATGGTTAAGCACGAGAGTCCTGCAGTCACCCTGCCCAGGTTTGAACCCTGGCTGTCACTAGCCAGCAGGGTGAATTCCTAACAGAGCACCCAGGCAATGAGCTAGTGGAACTGAGCATCCCTCTTAGGATAGGTGCTTCCCTCCCCTAGAAGCTGGGCACAGGGGAATGACCTGAAAGAACCTAGGCTTTGGAATCAGACCTGGATTCCAGGCCTGGCTCAGCAAGCAAGACTGAGTCTCACTCCCCTCATCTGGGAAATGGGTTCAGGACCTCAAGGTCACCTGTGATGGCCTTGTACACAGTGGACACAAGTCTGCCCAGTGGCACAGCCTCATTGCTGTCTGCATTCATGTGACTACTGTCTCTGTCCAGTCCCCATCTCTCCTCTTCTCTTTGCTCTTCTGTCCTGGCTTTTCTCTTGTTTCTAGATAGTTGTAAATTTCTTGCAGTCTCTCCTCCCTGTCTCTCCACCCATCTCGATGATCATGGACAAGTCACTGCCTTTCAGAGTCTCGGTCTGCACATCTGCTAAATGGGGGTATTGAGAGGTAGATGATTAGCCTGTCTGAGGGTTGGGGCCCAGTAGGCACTTTATGGGTGGCAGCTCTGCTCCACGAAAAACCCCAGCCATCATCCCAAATGGCCAGGAGAAGTGGGCTGTGCCCTCAATTCTATCTGGTATGGGGTGTTGGGGCCCTGCTTCTCGGTAACTCTGTTTAACCCCAGATAACTGCTCTCCTGCCCCTCGGCCGGGGCTGATATGAGCTGAATCCAACTTCCTGCCACCCAAAAGCCACTTCCTGCCAAACTCGAGCTGATACAAGAAGAACTTGTTTTCTGTGCACAGAGCAATCCCTGGTGGGGCAGCCACCGACCTGCTCTGGGTGTGAACATTGTTTCCATTTGCCCAGCTGCCTGGTGGGGCTGGGCAGGGGAGGCTGGGGACTCTGCCCCCTTCACCTCTGCACCTGCCTGTCCTGCCCTGAGGTAGCCTCCTGGCCTGCCAGCCATCCCAGGAATGGTGCCAAGTGTTCCTCTGGGCCCAGACAGACGTGTGTAGGCCGTGATACACAGTCTGACATAGCCACACGTACACAGTCAGTCTGACAGAGCCCCTGAGGCCAACAGGCACTTGGGCAAGGACGTAGGGAGACAATGTGTGACTGTCACACACAGTTAAGGTCACAGTCACGTATGTGGTCACAGCCTCACAGTCACATACACAAGCATATGCACTCATCGGACAGTCTCACACGCAGTGACATGTAGGCACACGCAAGGCTGCACAGGCTGGAGGTGGTGCTCAGAATCCCACACGATTACACACAGTCTCACACGTGCACACACAGGACCCCTCCACACAGCACCCCACGCTTGTCCAGCGCCCTCCGTAAGGACTCACTGATTCAGCAAATACCCTTCGAGGACCTGCTCTGTGCAGACCTTGGGCTCACCCGTAAGAATTATTAGAATAGTGACAAATAGTTAGCTGACCTGTGCTGTTTCCTCAGTTTCCTCATCTGTGAAATGGGAAATAGCCCTACCCCATGGGGCTGTGAGAGGGTTAGAAGCTAACGCCTGTGAGCCCCTGGTCCATGTTTGCCCATAGAGCACGTCGTCTAAGTTAGGCTGTCTTAGTTAGCCAGGAGCATCCTGTGCCCGGCTCCATGCTGAATATCTGACACACGTCTCCCTGAGTCCTTGCCCAAACCCCCAGCAGCTGGGGTCATCACACCCATTTCACAGATTAGGAAGGTGAGGCTCAGAGAAGAGGCCCACAGAGTCCACAGCATGCCCCGCTGACCTCATCTCCCCACACACTCTCACATTGCTGCTGCCGCCTGCCTCACCACCTCCTCCACACACACACACTGTTCCCTCTGCCCGGGACGCCGGCCCACTTGCTTGTGGCATGGCCGGCTCCTTCTGAGCTACTTGCACTGCTCCCCCCGAAAGCCCATGTCAGCCCCGGTCCATTGTCCTCGGAGCACTGGACTTCAAGGGCCAAGAGCAAGGACCATTTTGTCCTGTTCTCTGGCACATAGTAGGTGCTAACAACTGCTCAGAACTATATGAATACACTCCGTCCTCATGGTTCCTGAGGACAGAGTCCGGAATCGAACTCAGGACACTCCGAAGCCGGAGCTCATTTCTATGCTACTGCCCTTCTCATACCACCAGCAGGCACGTAACGTGCAAATGAATGAATAAGTGGATGAATGAGTGAATGAATGAAATCAGGATCCCGGTCAAGTGCTCCCCGGGCCAACCTCCTTCATTCCTGGTAGGTGGACATGAGCCAAGCTCCAGCCACCTTGGATGGTGGCGGGGCTGACGGCCGCCTGAAGCCGGCTGTCAGGAGCTCGTCTGGCCACAGCCGCCAGCAGGGGAGACCAGCTGGCGGTGTATGTCCATCGGCCCAGCCCTGGAATCTGAGCTGCCCTCAGAGGCCCAGCTTCTCTTTGGGCCCCCACAAACTGGCCTTTGTTCCCCAGGCCGGCCAAGACCTGGCGGCTCGGGTTTTCTCTGCCCGTGGCACCCGCGCTGATCTGGTGGGGTGAACGGGCCAGCCTCCCCTCTGTCCGTGCCCAGGACGCCGCTTTAGGACTAAATGGAGATGTAATTTTCTATACAAATCCATGACAATTTAGATGGAGTGATTGTAATTGGCTTTTCAATGGGGGTTTTGTCCAGCGCTGGTGGCTAGAACTGGGTGGCCTGTTTGAGGCAGGCTCCATTTAAATGACAATAAAGCAATAATATTGAGGACTTGTACAGTGCCCAGTGCCCCTCCGGGCCTGAGTGGAGCCTCATGTTTATGGATCTGGTCCTTCCTGGGGGCTGTCTGGACAACCAGGTGGCGGGGGGCACTGAGTCTGGGAGAGGGCTGGCCACAGTCTTTGGCCTTCTGGACACAGGGCTTCAGTACGGCTGATGCAGGGTCCCCTGTCCCCTGGCTTACCTGCTCCCTCGTTCATTACACACTCCCTGACTAGCGCAGGTGTGGGGGGTGCCAGACAGTGAGCCCCGCGCAGCAGATCAGAGGGAGAAGCCACAACGCCTAATACAGCCCGTTTCAGACCATGACCAGGAGCCGGACAGCACGGGCCCAACTCCACTCCACTTCTGACTAGACTCCCAAGCTTCAGCAAGTTACTTAACCTCTCCTTGCCTCAGTTTCCCCAGCCACAGGACGGAGTTGCAATAAAAGTTATTGTGAAGATGAAACACGGTAATAGCGCTGGGCGTATGGAAAGTGCTACATATAAGTTATTGCTGTTATTCATTAAAAACCTCTTTAAACCTCCATTAGCTGCTCTTTAAAATGGGGCTTTTAGGAGAAGCCACCCCACAAAGTTGTGAGGATTTAAGGAGGACGCACGAAAGTGCTCAGCACGGAGTTGCACTCTCTCTCTGGACCACGAGGCGCCCTCCATCCAGTAATAATGACCGTGTTGAGTATGGGAGGAAAGGAGGAGCTTGCCATGGGAGGGAATGATCTGGAGGGAGATGTGGGGCTGTGTTGAAGGGTGGCTCCACAGAGGAGGTGACAAGGGGCTGGCCCTTGAAGGATGTTGGCATTTTTGCCAACAGAAAGGGCGGTATCCGTGGCTGACACTGTGGCTCCCGAGTGAACAGGCAGACGCTGTGGCGCTGCCTCCTGAACGAGTGATCTGTACCGGGGACAAGGGCGTGGGGTCAGGGAGGCTCTGCTGAGCGTGGGGTGTGGAGGTCACGTCCGAAAGCAAACAAGCCGTGCAAAGGCCCGCGGGTGGGGAGGCGCTGGGCCACGGTGAGTGGATAGCGGGGAAGCTGTACTCCATGCGGCCGGAGGGACGGGACAGGGGTAGTGGCTGTGTTCACAGTGAAATAGGCAGCCACAGAGGGGCTTTAAGCAGGCAGGCGGCACCAGCCAGATGATACTTTTTACCGATCCCTCTGGCTGCTTGTGGGGAAGAGGAGGTAAGAGTGAAAGCCAGGCACGGGAAGCTTGCTGGATGGGTGATGGAGGGCGAGGCAGGGCAGGCAGAGGTGGGGCATGAGGAGGGGCTGTGTGCAGGGTGCGTGAGCAGGGCTGGTGGAAGGAGATGGGAGAAGAGGCGAGGGCTGCCCCCACCTCCCCACGCCAGGCTAAGGCGCGTGGGCTTTGTCCTGAAGGCAGTGGGGCGCCAGCGTTTTTTTCTCCAGGCAGGGAAAGACCATGCTGAGATTTGTGCTTTTGAAAGATCGTTTTGGCTGCAGGGTGGAGGGGTGGGAGGTGGCAGGTGGGCGAGGCTGGAAGGAGAGAGGCAGGGAGGGAGGGTGGTTGGTGGGGGCTCCAAGGCCTCAGCAGGCATCTGGGCCATCTCCCAACTCCAAGAGCAACAGACCGCTTTCTCAGAGACGCTTAAAACCAGTCCAAGGTCACACGGCTTGTCAACGGCAGAGGTGGGATCTCACCCCAGGGGGAACTCAGACTCCAGTGCTCTTTTCCCTTTTGGCACCACGTGCCTTGATCACTAATAAAATCCATCACGAGTAGTTTTTCGTTGTAACTGTCAGCCATGGAACCTGCCCTACAGCACCAGGAGGTGAATACTAGTATCCCTCTTATTTTAGAGATGGGGAAAGTGAAGCTCCGCGAGGCTAAGTCACTGCCCTAAGAGCGCACAGCTGGGAACTCGGAGCCGAGATCAGATCTAGGCAGTGTGACTCCAGACCCACACCCGAGGTCCTAACCCGGAGGCCATGGGCCAACTGGGATCTATGGACGTATTTTGGAAGGCCTGCAGAGGCTTATTACAATTTTAAATTTATTGCTAGTATTTAAAAGTTGGGACACTTTATGGAAGAAGAAAACCTGAACTTCGGACATGGCCTCTTGAGGTTGGCAGTCCTAGGGCCCAGTCCTTGAACCTCGTCCATCTTGGGGCCACCCACACTTGGGAACCTCAGGTTCACACCTCCAGCATGGGCCTCTCCTCTGCCTCCAGGCTGCCAACTGGACATATCTGAGAGCAAGTGCGTGTCCAGGACCCCCTGGAGGGCCAGAGAAACACATCCATCCATTCATCCAACCAGCCTTTGGACCCCTCTCCCCCGACCACGGCCAAACATCCTCCACCAGAAGCCTCCTCCATCTCCGCTTGCTCAGGCCAAACGCCCCAGAGTGATCCTGACTGCTCACTCCTCTCTCGCACCCCGCATCCCGTTCATCTGCAAATTCTGTTGGCTCCACCTTTAACCTATATCCAGAATCCACCTGCATTCCACCACTTCCGCTGCTCCTGACCTCTTGTCCCAGGGCCTGCGGGCACAGGGGAGACACGTGCCGGCTGTCTAGTGTCCTGGAGCCTGGCTCCCAACCTCCCTCTCTGGGTCTCGGCTTCTTCATCTGTGAGAAGGGCGGGACAGAGCAGGTCATATGGATTCTAATTATCCTGTGTCCAGATTTCAGACCTGGGAAGAGCCTGGTTCACCAGGCACTTATGTTACGATTCTAATTCCCTTCTGACCTGGGCAGGAAATGGGAGATGCAGGAGTAGAGTGTGGGTGTCTGAGGCAATGACAGTCTTGACTTTCAACACCCTGGGGGCAGGTCAGGAGCTCCCGGAATGGAGACTGTCTTGTTCACCACTGGATTCCCCAGTATCTGTCATAGCCTAGCCCAGAATACGTGCTCAAGAAACATTTATTGAAAGAATAAGTGGTGAATGAACCCTCCTGATCTTCCAAAGGGACCCTGAGGGCATTCACTCACTTTCAGAGGGTCTTGATTTTCCCACCTGAGAAATGGGTAGCTCGATCTAATGCCACTGCTTTCCTTCTCTGTAACAACCAACATTTACTGAATACTTACTGTGTAACAGGATCTGGCCTAAATGCTTTACATATGTTAACTCATTTGCTCTTCACTGTAACCCCAGGAAATAGGAACAACTCCCTTTTATGGGTGAAGAAACTACAGCCCAGAGAAGTAAGTGACATGCATGCCCAAGGTCACATAGCTCAAAAGTGGCCGAGCCAGAGACCATCCTGGGCAACCTGGCCCAGAACTCTCATTCCTAAACACGGTCCCAGGTTGCCCCTCAAGAAGAAATGAGGTTTGGAGAGGCCTATCCCACGGAGGCAGCCCGAGTTGCAGATGGGCATGTGCTGGGCAGGGCTGCTCACCCACCAATCCTTCTTTGGTTCTTCACTGCCTGTCAAATACCATCCCAACACTCATGCTTAGATTTGAGGCCTCTGGAAGCAGCTCCAGCCCCAGCACAAACCTGACATTCCAGCTGCCCTGGCTAATTCTCTTCCCTGTGAGCTCAGGGGCCATCCTGCCTCTGTGCCTGGACACACACTGTGCCCTCTACCTGGAATGCCATCTCCTGGCTCCTGAGCCATCCCTCCTCCCAGTGTCACTCCAATGCCCTTCCTGTCCCTGGGAAACCTTTCCTGACCCCCAGCCATATTTCTTGTCTTCAGTTTCCTATAGCACTTTGCCAACAAGGATGCTAACTAACATGTGTTAAACACTCTTGATACGCAGTAGGTACTATTAACAATACCGTTTTATGGATGAGGAAACTTAGGCACTGAGAAGGGAAGTGAATCGCCCAAAGGCACATGGGATGGAATCAGGACTGAACCCAGATTTGCCTGACCCAAAGCTAGACTTCTAAGTCCCTAGGCCAGACTACATCTCCCGGAGTCTGTCTGAGAGTCTCAGCTGCCTCACTAGGAGGGACGCAGCCTGATGGCAGAGGCCACTTCTCAGCCACCTTGGCACCCGCAGCTCCTAGTGCAGTGGAAGGCATAGGTGCTCATTCAAGCCTCCCTAGTAAATGCCTGCCTTTGCCTCCTGCACTTAACTGCCTGCTGCACACTTAAGTGTGATCTTAGACAGAGACTCTCCAGGCATCACCTGCCAAATCTGTGTGCTTCTCGTAGTTGCTTTGGAAGTGGTTTGAGGCACTCTGAAGGCCTTGGTGCCGAATTGGACAGTGGGAAATGAACAGGGTCAGGAGTCAGACAGATCACGTGACCTGAGATCTCTGTAAAATGGGGATTCTAATTCTGACCTTCAGGGCCACTGTGAGGAGATGCATAGTGCCAGTATACATTGAGCGTTCAATACATGGCAACCGCAGTTATTAATGAAGGGCTCACATGCTAGACATTGTTGCCAAGAGTGAAAACTGGTACCCCAGCTATTGAGGGCGATCTGGCATCACCTCCAAAAGCACATGCCCTCAGACCCAGCAGTCTACTCCTTGGCATAAACTCACTCGTGTGTGTAATGGCCAAGGATGTTCAAGGACGTTCACTGAAGTCTTGCTGTGAGAGCAGAATATTGGAAAAACTCTGACCATCCATTAACAGCGGACTGAGTAAATAAATTACGGTACATCCATAAAATTGAATACTATGCAGCTGTAAAAAAGAATGAGAGAGTTCTTTATGTTCTGACATACTTATGCACTGACAGCGCACAGATTTACTGTTTAGTGGAAAAGACAATTTGAAGAATGTAAGAACTAAAACTATAAAACTCTTCGAACAAAACATGGGGCTAAATCTTTGTAACCTTGGATTAGGCAATAATTTCTTAGATATGACACCAAAAGTACAAGCAACAAAAGAAAAATTAAACAAATTGGACCTCATCAACATTAACAACTTCTGAGCTTCAACGGGCACCATCAAGAAAGTGAATAGACAATGCATGGACTGGAAGAAAATATTTGCGAATCATATATCTGATAAGGAACCTATATCTAGAATATACAAAGAATTCTTACAACTCAATGGTAATATGACAAATAACAACATTTTTAAAATAGGAGAAGGATCTGAATAGACGTTTCTCCACGTAAGACATACAAATGGCCAATAAGCTCATGAAAAGATGCTCAACATCATTAGCCATCGGGGAAATGCAACTCAAAACCACAGTGAGACACCACTTCATACCCCCTAGGATGGCTCTAGTCAAAAAGACAATTAATGTCAAGTGTAGGCGAGGAGGTAGAGACATTGCAACCCTCCTATGCTGTTGGCGGCAACATAAAATGGAGTACTGATGTGGAAAACAGGCAGTTCCTCAAAAGGCTAAAGAGTTACCATATGTAACTCCAGCAATTCCTCTCCTAGGTGGAAGAGAATCAGAAATATCCACGACTGTTCATAGCTATTTATTCAAAGTAGCCAAAATGTAGAAACAACCCAAATGTTCATCAACTATTGAACAGATCAATGCAATGTGGTATGTCCATTCAACGGAATGTTATTTGGCAATAAAAAGGAATGAAGTACAGTCATGTGTCACTTAAGGACAGGGACATGTTCTGAGAAATGCATCACTGGTCAATTTCATTGTTGTGGGAACATCATAGAGTGTACTTACCTAGATGGCAGAGCCTACTACACACCTAAGCTATAAGGAATAGCCTTCTGCTCCTGGGCTACAAACCTGGACAGCAGGTCACTGTGCTGAGTGCTGTAGGCAACACAATGGTAAGTATCTGTGTATCTAAACATATGCAAACATAGAAAAGGTACAGTAGAAATGTGTTATTATAGTCTTATGGTACCACCCTTGTACATGTGGTCCATCACTGACCAATGTCCTTATGTGGCACATGACTGTGCTGATAGATGCTATAACACAGATGACCCTTGGAAACATAATAAAAGTCAAAGAGCTGCATCACAAAAGACCATATACTGTGTGATTCCGCTTATAGGAAATGTCCAGACAAGACCAAGCTACAGGGACAGAAAACACATTAGTGGTTGCCTTGAGCTGGGGGAGGGGGTCAGGGGAAAGGAGGAGTGACTGCTTATGGGTATGGGGGTTCTTTTTGGGGTGATAAAAATGTTCTAAAATTGATTGTGGTAATGGTTTCCCAACTCTGAATATAACAAAACCCACTGAATTGTATTTTAAATGGGTGAATTGTGTGGTCTGTGAATTATATCTCAAAAAAGCCATTATATCACAAAAAAGCAACCTATGGAACAGTGCACAATGTATTTTGTGTAAAACTAGAAACAAAACCCAGGAATAGATGTGCATATGTGCTTGTGTGTGTGTGTGTGTACATATACGTATGTATAAAACATCTCTGAAGGATTCCCTAGGAATGGCAGCGGTGGCACCTGGGGAGGGGAACTGGGAGCCTTGGCAGGCAGGGCCAGAAAGGAGACATTTTTTTTTCCACTGACACTGGTACCTGATGAATTGTTTTTTAAAAAATAATGAGATTCTATTACACTTCAAAATGTTAATCTTAAAAAGAAACAACAAACCAGCGGTTTGTTACTCACCGGCCGTTGGCCAGAGGATGGGTTGGGCTCGGTGGCTCTAAAAACACAGAAGATCACAGAGGAATCCCATGTTGCAGTTTGCCGAGCCCTGCTAACATCCATCCTGTCTTTTATTCCTCACACAGGCCCTGCCAGAGGGTGTTGGCAGCAGCCCTGTTTCCACCAGCAAATCCTGTGGCTCCCCCTCCAAAAAACGCCTGGAACCTGCCCACTTCTCCCCCCTCCCTGGGCACCTTCTGGTCCAGGCCGCCATCCTCTCTCACCTGGCTCACCTGGATCATTGCACCAGCCTCCTCCCAGCCTCCAGACCCCGCCCCCACCCCCACCCCGCTGCTGAGCTTCCACCACTCAACTCCAACAGGTCTCTGCTCCAATGTCTCCTCAGAAGGAGCCTCCCCAGAACGTCCTATCTCAAACAGCAGCCCCTCAGCCCACCCGCTTTTCCCACTTTCTTTTCCTATAGAGCACCTGACATATTTGATATCTACATTTACTTGCTTGTGGTCCGTCTCCCGGTCCCCGAATGCAGACTCCCTGGAAGTCGGGACTGTTTCTTTCCCCAGCACCAAGAACGATGCACATTACGTAGGTGCTCAAAAATATTTGTCAAAATAAAAGTGGGTCTTAAGAAACTGTCACAGACCAGAGGAGGTTAAGGAAACATGATGACTAAATGTAATGTGCTATCATGTTTGGGATCCTGGAACAGAAAATCAACATCAGGGAAAAACTAGTGAAATCCAAAGACAGTGTGAGTTTAGTTAATAGTATGTACCCGTGTCGGTTCCTTAGTAATATCAAATGTTAACAATAGGGGAACTGGGTGAGGGGTGTACAGGAACTCTCTGGACTATCTTTGCAGCTTTTCTATAAATCTAAAATCATCCTAAAATAAACCATTCATTCAAATTTTCAGCATGTATTGGATATAAGCAAAAATGAGCAGACAGGCTCAGAGTTGAAGCCACTTGCCACAGGTTACACAGCCAATTAGAAACAGTGGATCATGGGCAGAAAGACCCAGCAAACATCTCCTAAGAGGAGGAGGCCCCTGTTACTGGGGACCCATTTATTTTGCAGTGAAGGGCAATGTCGTATTGTGGGAGGGTAGAGCCTTTCTTCCTAAATATCACAAGAGGCTCAAATGTTTTACTGAGAATCCACACCCGGTCCTATGCAGTTCAGGAGTCAGGCACGTTCTCCCAGCAACTCCCCAGGAAATTCTCCTTTTCTCCCTGGCTCCCAGGAGGCCCAAATGACCTCTCTGAGTCACAATACTGTTTGCCAAGTGTTCGTGGCCCTGTGGCTCAGGATCTCAAGCCAGGACATACGAATCAGGGTAGGGGACAAGGAGGAGGCTAGGGAGACCAAGGGTGGTCCAGAAAGGGAAGAGAAAAGGGGCAACTCATCCTGAGCACCTACCAGAAGCTGGTACGCAGCAAGACATTTTAGACCTTTGTGACCTCATTCCAGCTCCCAGCCCCAAAAGGCTGGTTTGATTACTCCCGCTTCACCGATGAGGAAACCAATGACTGAGAAAGAATGCAGTGACAGGGTGACAGAGCTGACAAAGTGGGACTCGATCTCCTCGGCCTCAGCGTGAAGTCCTCTGCCTGAACCCCTCTTTCTTTCCTATTGCTGAGTTAAGTCCTCCTTGACCTTCAGGCCTCAGCTCAAGTGTTGCTGCCTGTTAAGGGCCGGACTGTGCTCCCCATTCACATGTTGAAGTTCTAACTCCAGCACTACCAAATGTGACTGTATTTGCACACAGAGCTTTTAAAGAGGTCATTAACCCCTGAGCCCAGGAGTTCGAGGTTGCAGTGAGCTACGATTGTGCCATTGCATTCCAGCCTGGGTGACAGAGTGAGATCCTGTCTCTAAAAAAAAAAAAAAAATTGGTTAAGTTAAATGAGGTCCTTAGGGTGGGCCCTGGTCCAATATGACTGGTGTCATTATAGGAAGGGAAGATGAAGACACAGATGTCACAGAAGAAAGACCACGAGAAGACACAGAGAAGGTGGCCATCTGCAAGCCAAAGCGAGAAGCGTCAGAAGGAACCAATCCTGCCCACACCTTGATCTTGAACTTCCAGCCTCCAGAACTGAAAAAACACATGTCTGTGGTTTAAGCCAGCTAGTCTGCGGTACTTTGTTACGGCAGCCTGACAGACGAATCGGTGGCCTCAGACAAGCCCCCCCAACCCCAGGCCTGGGTCGGGACCTCGTGAGCACCATTTCCATCATGGCGCCTCTCGCTATCCCAATATTCCGCTTATCTGTGCGACTATCTAACAGCTGTGTCCCCCGTAGATGGTGGGTGAGCTTCCTGAGGGCACAGATGGGGACCGCCCTGGGCTCTGCCAGGGCCTCGCACGGTGCCTGGCGCACAGTAGGTGTCCCCTGCGCATGCGCTGAGTGAGACGCCAGAAGCAGCCTGAAAAGCTCTTGGGCCTGGGGACTCTCTGGCCTCCCTCTGTGCCTCCGTTCCCCGACCACAACACAGCAAATCCAAGGCTTCTGGAACTTTTAAACTTCATTCCTCTTCTTCAGCTGAGGCTTCCCTGGGGCCCCGCGGCTCTGTCAGGCTTGGTTTCGCCCAGGAACTTTAAATCAGACTCAAACGTAAAATTCATTCCTGGAGTCAGCAAAAGAAAAGGTGCCTCACCCTCGACGATGTGCCTCTGTCTCTCCTGGAACCCTGTTCTGCTCCCCATTTCATGCCGCCGTGCCAGAAGCCTGCCAACTCCCAGGGGCTACATCCCAACACTTCCCTCCCCAGAAGCTCACCCCCGGGGCCTGGAGACATGAAGTGGAGGCTCAGAAAGGGAAAGAGAGTGGCCCGCGGGCACACAGCCAGGCGGAGGCTGGTGTGCTGAGAATCTCAGCTCCAGCCTGGTCCCGTCTCGGAGCATCAGCTATGGCCTCTGTCCACACAAGTGTTTTCAGCCCCAGTGAAACTGCCCCACCCAGCAGGTCTGGTATGAACTGAGGTGGAACCGGCAGGAGCTGCCCTCAGGCCAGGCAGAGGTCCTGGGGCACAGGGAGCATGTGACCTGCCCAAGGCCACGTAGCTGGTAAACAGTGGAGCCAGAGCTGGAAGTGCCATAGCAGCCAGAGCCACTCAGCACACGGCCACCTTGTCCCTTCTGAATCAGCGACATGACTATGCAGGAGCTGACGCACAGCAGGGTGGGAAATGTTAGGAATCTGAATTCAAATCCAGCCACGTGACCTCAAGTAAGGAACTCCATGTCTCTGGCCTGTTTCCTCAACTGTAACAGGGGTTAAGGGTGTCTGCCTGGTGGGGGACACAGTGAGGGTTCAATGAAACGATGTTTGTGAAGCCACCTCACATACACCCCGCCCCAGCCACGGGTCCTTGTCCTTGCTACTGCCCTGCCTGTGGTCCCACTGCCGCCTCGCAGAACGGACGTTCCTTATCATTTGCTCAGTGCAGCTAATCAGAACTTTCTCAACATCTCCTTGGTCTCTACTTACGACTTACACAGAGGAGAGACACTCAGGAAGCAGGATCCTTGGCCTCCTCTGCAGGGAAGTCAGAGGACACCGGATGGCTCGGTCAGGCATGCCTAGTGCCCGGGCAGGCAGAGGATGGGGGGGACTCTGCTCCCTACCAAGATCTGTGACCTCATGCGAGCCCTTAGCAGTGGGCAGGAGGCAAACTCGGACGCTGACCAGTTCCTCCTAGCTCTAAAAGAGAATCCTGTGCATTAGCATTTGCCCACACATGCGTCAGATGTCTCTGAAAGGACAGGCAAGAAGATGGTCACAGAGGCACCTTCTGGGGAGGAAGCTGAATGGAGGCAGCGCGGCAGGGGAGGGGGAAAGAAAAGAGGTGGGAAGGAGATTTTTTATCATATCTTTTTAAACTTTTGCATTTTGAATAATGTGAATGCACATTATTAAACAAAGTTGAAATTAAAATAATAAAGTTAAAAATAATAGCAAAATCCAGATTCCAAGTGAGCAGAATGACCCGTCCTGTGGCCTTCCCTGCGCCGCTGCCTGTGTCATTCCTGCCGGTAACTGACCACTGGCCACACGGGGGCTTGGCTGAGAGAGAGAGAGCTGAGGAAGAGTCGCTTCTCCTTGTGTACCTCAGTGTCCCCTCCGGACCAGGAGAGCTGTGGAATCCACATCATAATTTAACCTCAATTTGCCGGTCTCTTCTTTGGATCAGATCAGGGGAGGGCATGAAACATTCCATCATGGGAGCCCCAGGGTGTGTGTAGGGTGGTGAGCTTGTGAAAATCCAATGAGCCTTGCACTCTGAATGAGATCATTGGGGCATCACCTCGGCAGAACCCTTGTTTTACTGATGGGGAAACTGAGGCACAGAGAGGGAAAGGGATTGTGCGCCAAGATCACACAGCTGCACTGGGTCCACATCTTCCCCACCACCCTGCACTACTCATCCCCCAACAGCGACAGTCGGGAGGCCCCATCTGCACTCAATTGGTCCCTGCACCCTCCAGAGGCTACACTGGCAGGTGGAGAATCTGGCCTGGATGTGGCCCCTTCCTCTGTCCGGCAAGGCTGGAGGGTCGGCGGTGCCGGGCCAGGCCCGGCCTTACAGGCTACGGTATGAGTCTGGTCTTTGTCGTAAGAGCCCCTGGGGAGCCACTGAAGGGTTTTAGGCTAGGAACCGATGCTGTCTGATTTATGTCTCGGAAGATTGCTCTGGCTGCTGGGTGGAGTACGGCCTGGAGAGGCGAGGAGGGAGCAGGCAGCTGAAGTCAGAGCAGGACAGCAGGAGGGGGCCTGAGAGGGCTCCATGGGAAGGTCAGCTGATTGCAAATGGAAGAAGTATGTTCCTCCTTGGGTAGTGAGTCCCCTGTCCTCAGACGTGTGTAAACCCAGGCCTGACCACAACATTATGG
The DNA here is from genome assembly GCA_963574885.1 of Lepilemur ruficaudatus. NCBI lineage: Eukaryota > Metazoa > Chordata > Mammalia > Primates > Lepilemuridae > Lepilemur > Lepilemur ruficaudatus. The sequence continues at coordinate 52,497 of CAUYRT010006528.1, forward strand.
AGCTGTTGTGGAGGGGAGTTGACAAGTGTGACCACAGTGCCGAGATTCCAGGTCACCTCCTCCAGGAAGCCTTCCCTGGCCCCAAGGCTGTGTTGGCAGCCCCTTGCGTATTCTCCATCAGATTATCCTGGGTCATAATCATCGAACTCTGGGTTTCTGTGTCCTTCCCCACCACAAGGACAGGGGCCACGTCTCTCCTCTCTGGACTCCCAGGGCTCAGCAAATAGCCTGGCACATAGTAGGCCTTCATATGTCACCTCCTTTCCCTTTTCCATCTCTCCTCAACACCCCTGGCCTCAGAGCTGCTGGGTATCCATCTGGGTATCCCCAAAGCCCAGCCCAGATGCTGGCACACAGTAGGCACTCAGTAGATGTTTCTTGAATTGGATTCTCTCCAGGCCAGGGATCTAACACACAGTAGGAACTCAACATATGTTCAGCCCTTCCTTCTCGAGGGCAGAGTCAACAGTAACGACAGCAGGGAGATTTCCTGGGTGCCTTCTTTGTTCCCGCCACTGCTTGAAGCACTTGAGGTAGGACTATGGTTAAGTTTATTCCGCAAACCAGCAAAGAGAGGCCTATGCGGGGGTGTCTGCACGGCCACACAGCTGTCACAGTGGAGCCGGAGTTTGAACCCAGGCCCCCAGGTTCCGGGACTGAAATTTGTGGCCTAGCTCTGAGGGCTCAGCAGCAGCCACTGCTCCTGGCACACAGTAGGTACCGAGGCGTGTCTGTCTCAGGCCCCAGAAGGTCACAGTCACCCCCACGCTGGCTGCCACAGGAAGCCGCAGCGCGATCCTACTCTCCTCCCAGGCATGGGCCTTCCTCTCGCCCGAGCGGGCCAGGCCGTCCCAGGGGGCCGATGCCAGCCCAGGCCTGCCCAGGCCCTGCCGCCCACGCGGCCTCGCTGAGCCGCCAGCAGGCCGGCAGCGTGGCCTGCCCCGGGGGACCCAGCCTCCCTCGGCTGCTGAGGGGCCCAGACAAAGGCCGGTGGTGTGCCCAGCCCCCTGGCACTCAGGCTGTCTTCTCAGCCTCCTCCTCTGGCTCCAGGGCACTCAGAGGCTGTTTTCACAAGGAGGTGGAGGGCAGAATGAGGGCAGGGCAGAGGCTGAGCCATCGGAAGGATAGGCCAGGTTCACGGGGCAGGAAGCAGGGTAGTCCTGCAAAGCCGAGAGGCCCAGAAATCAGGCGGGTGCGGGGCTGGTGAGGGCTGGAGAGGACATGCCCTGGCAGGTCTGACCCCTCTCCCTGTCCACGCACTGGCACCCAGTAGGTGCCAATCACGGTCTGCTCAATATTGACCCTTGTGGGCACGGAGTGCTGCAGGGTGGGGCCCTGGCACACGACATCACTAAACCTTCCCACGGGAGAAGGCTTCACACTCACGCTGGGGAGGGTAGGGTATCCAGGCAGCTATTAATCATCTCCCCAATTTAGTCCAGAGGAAACTGAGGCTCAGAGAGGCAGAGCAACGTGCCTAAGGTCATGCAATTAAAAATGAGGCAGACATGTCCTCCTCCAAGGTCTATCTGATTGCAATAGATGGTAGCTTCCCACTGCCCTGTCTCTTTACAAACAATTAAAAATAAAAATAGAAACAACTAACATTTCTCCAGCATTTAATAAGTGTCAGGCACCATGCCTGGGGCATTACCTATATTAAGTCATTGAATCCTCACGACAACCCTATGAGGTAAGAACTATTACATCCATTTCGCAGATGAAGAAACTGAGGCCGGGCAAGGTAGAGCAATGTGCCTAGGGACAAAGAGCAAGTATGTGGTGGAATAGGGTTTCAACCCGGCCACCTGGAGCCTGCGTACTAAACCACCGTTCTATACCAGGCGGACAGACGGACAGACCGACGGACGGGACTGAGGGACAGGAGCTCTGCCCTGTGTGCGCCAGGCCTGAGGCTGGGCACCTAGTAAGTGCTGGGCCAGCAGTAGCCGTGATGACCCTGTGCTTTCTAACACAGCCCCCGCTGGAGGGGCCCCACGTCCCCCGCAGGGCCGGGGCGAGGGGCCGTGGGCAGTGTGCCTGGCTACTGGGCTGCGGAGCTCCCGTGCCGAGCAGAGCCGAGGCATGACGGATGTGCCCGCCGCCGCAGGGAGCCCAGGGTAGAGCAGTTGCCTGGAAACAGGCTGCTCTTGCGGCCCACACTCAGACCTTTGTCACCATCTCAAGGACCTTTTTTTCCTCTTCCTCCTTTTTTGCTGGAGCCAGACCCGGCACGCAGGTGAGAAAATGCAGCCAGCCCCACCAGCAGCCCCCGTCACAGGGGACCGCAGGGGCTCGTGGCGCCAGGTGGGGGAGAGGGAGGCGGTGCCGGGAGAGAGGAGGGAGCCTGCAGGGGGGTGAGGGGGGAGACAGTGCTCCACGGGCGGCCCAGCCAAGGCTTGGAAAAATCCTGACGCTGGGATGTGTCTCTCACTGGCTTTATGCTCTCCCAGCTTCTCTGACAAAAAAATGAGCCTTAGTCCTTTTTCTTAATGGCGCAATACTGGAAGCATCAGTTTCTAGAGCTGAGGGTGGTGCCCAAAGGATCTGGGCAGGGCTGGGCCTCCGGGGGGCCCAGAGCAGGGGGACAGGTGTGTGCCCCCAGCACGGCAGGCACTAATTGGCTCTTGCGCTGGGGGGCCCTGGGAGGGGATTAACTGGGCCCTGGAGAGCTGGCTGGGGATGGGGCCACGCCCCAGCCAGGGCTGGGCTTGGGGACAGGAGTGTGGAAGGGCTAACAGCACGGGCTCTAGCGTCAGACCAGCCTCAGCTCAAGTCCCCGCTCTGCCTCTTGGGCAAGTCACTTCGCTTCTCCATGCCTCAGTTTCCTCCTCAATGAATGGGCAGGACTTAAGAAGGCAGTTATGAGGGTGAAGTGGTAGAAGCCATGTAAAATACCTAGCACACAGCCAGTGCTCGATGAAAGTCACCTGTCATCTTTCCCTGAGATGCCACGAGGTGCCTGGGCCCAGGGGTGTCATTAGGATGATTTTGTTCTCGTCCCTAAGCATTCAGAGAGGCAGGAGGTCCACAACCCCTCACTGGACACGTGCAGAAGCTGGGACTCCAGGAGGGACGGGGTCTGCCCAGGTCGGACACAGGGAGGGTGAGGTGTCAAGTTGACTTCCATGCCCCAGTCAGGCTTCCGATTTCACTATCTCAACCTCCCGGACTAATAGTGCTGTATGGTGACCCTGAAAGTCAGACCTCAATGCCGCCTGCCCCAAACCCTCCGTGGCTCCCTAGTACCCAGATAAAATCCAGGCTGATTTGCTGGGCATTAGAGGCCTGTGTGATGCAGCCCTGCTCACTCCAGGGTTAAATGATAACTCCATGCCCCTGCACAGGCCGTCTCCTCTGCCTGGGACGCCCATCCTCTGCTTAGCCCCTTGGTGAGCCTCAGCCCAGCATTCCCTGTGTCAAGCTGGGGACTCCTTCTCCTGTGCTCCGTGACACTCTGTCCACACACACTCCGTAGCCCAGGAGCCCATCCACTAGAGTCACCGGCCAGGCCAGCATGGAGCCAGCCCTATCACCCAAATCTCTGCCCTCCCTCAACCTGCGCAGCTTCCAGACTCATACCCTCCTGGGCCCACCACAGACTGACTGTCCATCTGCGCCTCCTCTCCTTTGCTCAGCATCGCCTCCCCTGGGCCCTTCCCATGCTGCGGGGCCTTTCCCTGGCCACCCAAGCCACAGGCAGGCAGCCCTTGACCGCGCTGTCCTGTAGGAGCTGCTGTGTTCCCCGGGCGTGGAGAGGGGGAGAGGAGGGGAGGCAGTGCCAGAGCTCCCCTTTACCGAATACCTACTCTGGGTCAGGCCCTGTTCTAGGCACATGGCCACATGATATCACAATGATTCCATTCTCGCAGAGGAGCAAAAGGAGGCTCAGGCTCGGAGAGAGCAAGCCTCCCTCTCGCCGAGGGCGTGAGGCCTAGCTGGGCTTTCCCTGCTGCCTGTGCTGCTGATGTGGCATTTCAGGGTCCCCAAGGGCTGTCCCTGGGCTTACATTCCTCATGTTCTCCCACCTGAGCCAGCACAGGCCCAGGACAGTGTCAGTGGTGACACTAACAGTAGTAATAATAATACCATTATTATTGATTATTGATACCAATAACAACGATTATGGGCACCATTTAGGTGCCAGGCCCCAAAATCCACATTATTCTAAAGTTGAAGATGAGGAAACTGTGGCCCAGAGAGGCAAAGTGACTTATCTAAGGTCACACAGCTGAAAAGTCATACAGCCAGGATTTCAACCCCATGATAGAAAAGCCATGATGTCCTGGAGCCCAGGACATTGCCTGGTCTCCTGGCCAAGCTGGCACCAGCTCCCAGGCAGCTATGGCCCCAATTTTGGCCACTAGGCCCTAAGTTTGTCCCCAGTGGCCACCCGTTAATTAGCCAGGCGGCTTCTGCTTGCTCAGTGGCTGTTTTGGAGCAATTCTCCCAGGAAAGGCCGAGCTTGCAGGAGCAGGAAAGGTAATTGCTAATTTGTATGAGAGGAGACAAAGGGGACAAAGGCGCCCTTGCCTGCCCAGGTGCAGCCTGAGCTGGCGTCACATCCAGAACAACCCGCTGCTCGCCACCCACCATAGCAGGCTCCCGAGATGTCTGTCTGTCCCCACAACACATCCACAGGTCTCTGTCCAGTTTGGGCTACCCGGCCACGCCCGGGAAGAGCAAAAGCGAGCATTACCATGGCCCTGTCACCCTTCAGAGCACCGCAGGGGAGGTGAACAAGGAGCTAATGATTTCAAAAACCGAAATGACTCCTACGAGGGCTCCATCATTTTCCAAGCACTATGAACCTCACAGTCGCTCATGGGTCGATGTTGCTCTCAGCCCCATCAGAGGCGAGAGCACCAAGGCACAGAGAGACGAAGGGACCGGCCAGGCCTCCTGGCGGGGAAGGGAAGGAGCCAGGGTTAGAATTCAGCCGTCTCACTCCTGACTTTGTGCTGTGTCCGCTGTGCTCTGAACTGAGATCGCCCAGTTCAAGTCTCCCGTTTTGCAGCTGAAGAAACTGAGGGTAGAAGGCTACAGAATCGAAAAAGCTGGGCTTTGGAGTCCCAGCTCTGCCTCTTATGTCCGATATGCTTCAAGATATCATCTTTCCTCTTTGTGCCTCAGCTTCTTCGTCTGTAAAATGGGCCTAGAAATCCCTGAGTTGTGTGGGCACTGGGGAAAGGACGTCCGGGTGCTTCAGGTGCTGCACAAGGGTGAGCTCCCTGACCCCTCGTTCAGAGAAGTCAATCAGTCCAGCGCCCCATGGAGGCTGACCCCGGGTGGGACTGGGAGCTGGGGCCAGGAGCCCCATGAGACGAAGGTTCAGGCTGAGCAAGAAAGGAGCAGAGACTGCAGGGCAGGGCCTGCCGTCAAGGGCTGGAGGCCGGACCATGGCCAGGAAGGCGGCCGAGGGAGGAAGGGTCAGTCCTCCTGCACAGAGCCCGCCTGCCAGCACCGTCGAAGCTGCACCAGTTCCCTGGGACGGGGGGGTCAGGCAGACCTGGTCCACGTCCCGGTGCCCCAGCCCCGCCAGGCATGCGGCGCTCTGACCCTCAGCTCCCGCTTCCATAACGCCCTCACAGGGCTGTCCTGAGGCTCAGAGAAGCTGATAGGGATGGGCATCTGGATGACGAGGCGCTGGGGGCCGGGCTGTTGGGAGAGCAGTCTGGAGACCCAGCCCGCCCAGCCCAGCAAGGCCAGACACCGGATGGACAAACAGGCCGGGTGGACGATCACATGAGGCACCTCTTCCTCTTCTTGCCGGGGACTTGCCCCCGATGCCGCCTGCCCGCGGCCTGAGCTTCCCCACACTCCAGGCCTTTCGACAGCCTTACGACAGACCTCCCGACCCACCAAGCCAAGCCTTACAAAACCTGCTCGGGGACCACAAATCTGAAAGTCGCTGCTATTGCGTGGTGCACACGTGCAGGTGGCGTGGGGGGGCGTGTACACAAGCAGGGTCTACTCACCCTCCGGCCCCCGGGCTCTGAGCCAGGAGCCCTCCAACCACCCTGCCTCACTGTCACCCTGGGCAAGTCACTCACCCTCTCCAGTCTCAGTTTACCCTTCTGTAAGTGGGAGCTATTCTGTCTTGCCCCCTCTTCCTCATGGAGTTCTTAGAAGACTCAAGTGATATGACAAACTTCCCACAGGAATCAAAAGGATTCAAAGTCATACCAGGGTGCTAGGTTCCGGCTTTCAGCATTTCCTGAGCATCTCCTGCAGGGCAGGCCCAAGGCTGGGCACTTAAGCACTCGCTTCCTAGAGGGTTCTCTGTAAGGCCCATCTCAACCCTGATCTACAGGCGTCCTCCCCCTGCTTTGTAGTTGAGGACTCTGAAGCTCAGAGAATAATTTGGCTGAGATCACAGAGACGGAAGGGGGTGGCCCCAGGATTTGAATCCAGAGCCCTATAAGAATCGGCTGCTTGGAGTGAGGAGCTGGAGGATGGTGTTCCTTTTCCAAGTCCCCATGGGTCTTAAAACCCACTCTACAGTGCCTGGGCATGGTGGCTCACGGCTGTAATCCTAGCACTCTGGGAGCCAGAGGCAGAAGGACTGCTTGAGGTCAGGAGTTCAAGACCAGCCTAAGCAAGAGACCCCATCTCTACTAAAAATAGAAAAATTACCTGGGTGTGGTGGTGCATGTCTACAGCCCCAGCTACTAGGGAGTCTGAGGCAGGAGGATCGCTTGAGCCCAGGAGTTTGAGGTTGCTGTGGGCTAGGCTGATGCCACGGCACTCTAGCCCGGGCAACAGAATGAGACTCTGTCTCAAAAAAAAAAAAAAAAAACCCACTCTACAACTAGAAGACACAGGCAGCAAGGCCGCTGCCCTAGCCCCACCTGGGAGGCTGACATCACCCACTCTCACCCCATGGGCTGGGAGGGTTCAGAAATTGTTTTGTTCTAAGGCCCAAAGTCCAGAAGGGGGCATTTGATTCCCAAACACAGGGGATAAGGGGAGCTGATGACAAGGTCTCCTTGCAATTCCTTGAACCCTGCAGACACACTCCTGCCTCGGGGCCTTTGCATTTGCTGTTCTGTCTGCCTGGAATGCTTTTCCACCACATACCTGCATAGCTTGCCTCTGCACCTCCTTCAGGGCTTTGCTCAAAATGCCACCTTCTCGGCCAGGCGCGGTGGCTCACGCCTGTAATCCTAGCACTCTGGGAGGCCAAGGCGGGAGGATCGTTTGAGCTCAGGAGTTAGAGACCAGCCTGAGCAAGAGCAAGACCCCATCTCTACTAAAAAAATAGAAAGAAATTACCTGGACAACTTAAAATATATAGAAAAAATTAGCTGGGCATGGTGGCACATGCCTGTAGCCCCAGCTACTCGGGAGGCTGAGACAGAAGGATCGCTTGAGCCCAGGAGTTTGAGGTTGCTGTGAGCTAGGCTGACGCCACGGCACTGTAGCCCGGGCAACAGAGTGAGACTCTGTCTCCAAATAAATAAATAAATAAATAAATGCCTCCTTCTCACCAAGGGCCTCTCTGATACCCTGTTTAAAATTCCGACACCTCCCATCCCAACCCCTCCAATTCCCCTCACTCGGCTTTATTTTTCTTTGCAGCATTAACCAGCATGTGACAAACTGGGTGTTTTCCTTGTTTATCGCACAGTGCCAGCCCCCACTAGCATGTCAGGTCTCGGGGGCAGGGATTTCTGTTTACACCTCTGGAGCAGGGTGCCTAGCACAGAGCAGACGCTCAGCAAATATCTGAACAAGTCAATAAAACAGACCCAGAGAAGGAAAGTGGGGGGCCCCCGGGCCACATGGGAAGTACAGAGGCAGCATTTGTGTCCTGGTCTTCTGTCCCCAGCCCCTGGCTTCTGTCTCCTCTCTTTACTGGCGTGGGATCTTCTTGGCTTTGCTAGAACTGGGGGTGCAGAAGCCTGAGTCCCTGCTTCTCTGCCCTCCCCAGAGATACGGGAGTCCACAATCGGTGGGAGAAGAGCCTCTTCTCCTGGGCCTGTGGCCGGGGTTGGGAGGTGTGTGGAGTGTGTCCACCCAAGAGACCCTGGCCTCCCGCCTGCCCCACTCCCCATCCTAGATCCCAGAGGTAGGGCTAAGGACAGAATCTTTTCTTTTTTGCCTACTAACTTAGGGAATGGGATCTCCCCCTGGAAACATTAGCTACCACAGCACGGGTGGTGGTTCCTTGCCTTCTTGGTGGCCTCCATGGAGGATGGAGGATGGAGGACGGTTCGGCCCTTTCATAGACAAGGTGCTGAGGGCAGAGGAGTGGGCGCACCATTTGCACAAGCTTGCTGCGGCGAGGCCAGGCCTCCAACCCTGCTCAGGCACGTCCCACGCATGTAATTCCCCCTGTTCTGGGCCCCGTGTTGGGTCCAGGAGGCAAGGATGGGACCTGCCTGCGACTGAGGGAGGGAGCTGCTTGCTGCAAGTGGCAGGTGGCCACAGCTGGGAGCAGCTGCTGGTCAGTCAGCCTGCCTGAGCTCACATCCGGGTGCCACCCTTTGTCATGGGGTCCTTGGGCAAGTTGTGTGAGATCTCAGTGCCTCTCGGAGTTGCTGCAGAAGCCCAGTATGCAAACACGTAGCAAGCACTAGAACAGCCTGGCACCTGGTGAGCGCTCAACAAACGTGAGCTGACACATCGCTATCATCACCACTGCCACCATCATCGTCACTATCATCACCACTACCACCCTCACCACCATCATCATCATCACCATCACCACTCTCACCAACATCATCATCATCGCTACCACCACCATCATCACTATCACCACCACCATCATCATCATCGCCACCATCACCACCACCACCCTCACCACCATCATCATCATTGCTACCACCACCATTGTCACCATCATCACCACCATCACCGTCATCATCATCACCACCACTACCATCATCACTATCACCATGTCACATAGGGTCTTGAGCCCACAACGTGTTCTGAACTCTGCCAGGGCAGGGGCCACATCTGTGGGGCTCAACACTGCACCCCAGCAGGCCCTTCCCATGTTGTTAAATGGAGAAATGAGTGAATGAATGAATGAATGGCAAAGAGGCCTTTATGGAGAGCAAAGCAGCTGAGTTGCAGGAGACTCAGATTCACTCTTTCAGCCCCCTCCAGGGGTTCCCCCTCATTCCTGCAGATTCTGCCCCGATTTAGGGCATTTCCTCCTAGAACCTAGAGCCGCCCCCCCCCCCCGCCGGGCCTCAGACTCTTGTCTCTGCCCTGCACCCACCAGGCCGGACTCAACTCCCTAAATACCGCCCTCCCCATGTGGTCACCTCCCCCCCTGCAGCACAATAGCTCCCAGTGCCTGAGATCTGACTTTCCGGGGCCCCATTATGGGACCACCCAGTCACATCTTCCCAGCCCTGGACCTCCCTTCAAGTCAGTTTCTCTCCCTGCTTCCCACAGCCTGTGTCCCTGCCCCACCTGGGCTTCCCGCATGGCCAAGAGTGAGTCCAAATGCCTCCACGGGCGCGTGAGGCCCTCAATGACCCAGCCCAGCCCACCCTGCCAGCCTCCCAACTCTCTCAGCCCTAAGACCGGAGGAGCCTGCTTGTTGGGTAGGTCAGGTGGCCCTCGCTGGGCCTGCCGGCTGTGGGCACATAGGACCTCCCACCAACCCGCATGCCGGCCTACAACAGCTCTGGTCCTCCATTTGGCAGAGGAGAAAACTGAGGCACAAAGAGGAGAAATAAAAAGCTTGAGTCCTTCATTTAACAAATAACCTCCCAGCGCCTCCCACGCACTAAGTGCTAGGGACACAGCAGTGAATAGGACAGCGAATATCCCTGTCTTCACAGAGCCCAAGAGGCACACACACAAAAATACAGCGTTTGTCAGGCGTTGATAACGGCTCCAAAGTTAGAGTAAGGGGCTCGAGAGTGATAGGGACAAAGGGCGTTTTGAAAAGGCAGTCAGGGAGGGCCTCTGTGAGGAGGTGACATTTCAGCAGAGCCCAGTGAGGTCCGGGGGAGCAGCCAGGAGGCCAGTGCGGCTGAAGGGTGGTGACCAGGGGCCAGAGCTGGGCCTCGTGGGCACAATGACTTTTGCAAGGAGAGTGACAGGGTCTACGGGAGCATTTTGAACGAACGTGGTCCGGCGTCCATTTCTAACAGGGCACTGTGGCCAGTGTGATGGGTACAAGAGGAAGGACAAGGAGTGCTACTGCTGGGAGGAAGTGACAAGAACTAGGCTGGGAGGTGATGGAAAAGGTCCTGCACTCCCCACACCCTCCGGAGGACTACTTCCCTGGGAAAGGGGGGCTCAGAGGAGCCACACATGGGGGCAACAGGGCTGGCACTGGGGACTCCGGGCAGAAGTGGCCTCCAGGGCTCCACAAGCTCAACACAACCAGGACAGGCGCTGGCTGCCTAAGCCGACCAGCTGGACAGCGCGCCGGCCCCTAGGCCGCCCTCTGACCTCTAGCCAGTGGGGTACCTGGTCCTCCTAGCTCTGGGAGGGCAGAGGTCAAGCCTGTCCTATGCACTGCCACTGGGGCAGCCCCTAGCATGGCTCTTGGCACTTAGTAGGTGCTCTGCAAATCTTTGTGGAATGAATGAACAGGAGCTGGCAGATGGCAGGCACCAGTCAAAGTTTGCTGAGCAGATCAATAAATGAATGGGTTGCTGCAGCCCTGTACTGTTTGCGGGTGGTTTCTCACATTAATCTGAGTTCCTTAAAGTAACTGCAACTGCTGCCAACTGCAGAGCCTCACCCTGAGCCAGGCCCTGGGCTAAGTCTCGATGCTGCGTGCAACAACCCCAAACGACAGGTTCTATTGCTGTGCCCGTTTCATAGACAAGGAAACCGAGGCCCAGAGAGATTCATTAATTTCCCAAGGTCACTGTTACTAAGCAGCACAGCCAAGATTCGAACCCAGGACTGGGTTCTTCTCAGCTATGCTTTAAAACCTCCCAAACTGGGATTTGTCAATGACACTATCATTCCCAACTCGATTGTAAATCCTCCCAAGGGCAGGGAGCTGCAGGTGGGGTCCCACGTGAACAACTCCCATCCTCCGTCTCATCCCCTGCATCGCCTTGGCTCCTCGCGGCGGCCTGGTACCACCTGCCCAATAAGGAGCCCGAGGCTTGGAGCCTGGGGACTTGTCCAAGAACGGTAGAGCTGAGGAGTGCAGGGGAAGGTCGTGAGCCCCCACGTCCGGGGCCTGGCCAAGGGCTCTTTCCGCAGCCCTGCCCCAACCTGTCCGCACCGCCACCCTGTGGACCCAGCACACCGGCAGGAATCGAGTCCCCAAACCACCAGCCCCGCGTGGAGCAGACACCAGTTCCTGGGGCCCAGCCAGCATACACGAAACCCCGCACACTCTCTGGTCTCCGAGTTTGGGGCCACTGGGTTGACCTCTGCGTCTTCCTTGACTAGGCAGAAACCACGAAAACCGAGCTTCAGGGGAGCTGGGCATTTCACACCCCTGCACGGCGTGTGCAGCTGTCCATGCACAGTAACAGCGCCGACGGCGGCAGCAGTGGTGACAGCCAGCGCCCACCAAGCACCCAGCCGGGCTTTAGAAGCCCTCAGTTCTCACATCGGCCCTCCAGCGAAGCAGGCCCTATTATTACCCCCGTGTTTTAGTTGCAGAAACTGAGGCACAGAGAAGTTAAGCAAGTTGCATGAGTCACACGGCAAGTATATGGTGGATTCAGGATTCAACCCAGGGTAGCCCAGCTCCAGAGCCGAGTATATCGGGGAGGACACACAAGGGACTGTACCCCTCTGGGCAGGGGAACGAGGTGGGGGGAATGGGGTGGGCTGGCCACTTCTCACTCCCTTAGGGACTGCTGGGGTTTTCTTTTTTTTCTGCTTTTTCATTTTGTTTTGTTTTAATTGTAAATTATGTGCATGCATTCCGTTTAAAACAAACCTCTCTTGTGTACCTTTGTCCACAGTGCCCCTTGCCCCCTCTGGGAGGCCCTGCCCTCTCCGCTCTCCACGTCATGGCTCACTTCCTCACAAGAGCCCGCTCTGGTTCCTCCCCAGCCTCTGTGGCACTCGCTCTCTGCCCTGGCTCCCCAGGGCCACCCACACCATGCCCTGGCCATCCGTCTCCTCTTGGGGCTGCTGGCAGCTGGCCTTGGCCTGGGTGTGGGCTGCCCCTTCCCACTGAGGCCTCGTCTCACACGGACTGGCCTCGGCTGATGTGGAGTGACCGCACCCTGCCCTCCCTGAACCGAGCAGGCCCTCGGTGACCCCCGAGGGTGAACCCTACCAGTAGATCCTGTCTGTGCCTAAGCAGTGTATCCCAGGGTCGGCACACTCTGCCAGACAGACTCACACCTGACTCTCCATCCTGGAACCAGCCACCGTCCAGGCCTGTGTAATACCACAGGGGACCCCACGATCTAAGCTTTGCTGTCAGCAGGATGGGTGATTTAGGGAGCTGAGCACACAACACTTTTCCACTATTTGAGCTCAAGTAGAGATCTGAGCCTCTTACCAGCTGTGTGGCCTTGGGCATGTTACTTAACCTCTCTGAGCCTCAGAAGTCAGATGAGGATCATAACGGATAATCGCATGCAGTCAGGTACACAGTGTTTAGCACAGGGCCTGACACTTTGTAAGCACTCGGCAAATACTGGCTGTGTCATGACTGCCATTGTTTTTACTCTAGCAGGCATTGACGGGGTACTTTCTGTACCCCAGATTATCCCCACAACAACCCCAAGAAGCAGTTGATATCACTGTCCCCACGTGGAAATGGGGGCTTGGAAAAGTTAAGACGTATCCATCTTACAGCTGCACAGCTGGTTGGCGAGTCAGGATTTGAACCCAGGGCTCTCAGACCCCGTGGGGCACGCCTGCTTTCAGCCCCGCATGGAGCCCACTGCCTCCCTCCCCTCTGCAGCCAGCTCCCGACTGCACCGGCAGGACTCCTGGCCTCTGCTTCCCACCGCCTTGGCTCGGTGCCTTCCCTCTGCCCTCTGGCTTCCACCAAGGCCTTCTCGCCTGCAGATCTGGGGGTGGGGCCCTGCCAGTCCAGGAGGCAAACCCAGCTGGCCTCCCCCGGTTTCCGTGCACACACTCTCACTTCATTCTCTTCTACCTCTGTGCACTGCCGGCGTTCCCTGCCCCTGCCCCAGACCCATGTCCTCAGGTCTAACTGCCTCCGGCCACACTACAGGCGTAAGCAGAGAGCAGCTCCTGTCTCCTGTGCCCAGTGCTTGACAAAGAGACTCTCTTCACCTCCCCACAGGAACCCCGGGAGATAGGCAATGCTCTTGAATCCATTTCCCAGATAAGGAAACTGAGGTTCAGAGAGGGGCAGGGACTTAGTTCAAGGTCATTCAGCTAGTGAGTCACAGAGCTCAGTTCAAACCCTGGGCTGGTCTGAGCCCCAGAGCCCCACTCAGCAGCACCGCTTCACCTGGCCTCGTCACAGATTCTAGGGGTTACCAATCCCCTCAAAAATCAAAATCATGACTGTTGTTCCGTTTGATTGAGGGCTTGACTATGCCCACACCTTGGCACAGATGCTCCTAGACTAGAGTACTGAAGGGAGTATAACTGAATCCATAGCTATTATCACCCATTTCATAGATGAGGAAACTGAGGCTTGAAGTGGGGAGGTGGCTTGCCCAAGATTGCAGAGCAGTAAGTGGCAGAGCCTGGACCCGGCCCTGCCTCACATTTCCACTGCTCTGCTGACCTGCAGGGGCCTCCAATCAACGTAAAACCCATCACCCCCACCCCCTGCCTGCTGCCGTCCAGCCTCCAGGACAGCCAGAGAGGCTCCATCCCCATGGAGCAGCCCAGTCTGAACCCTCTGAGCTGCCTCCCTCCTCTCTCCTCGGCCCAGGCTTTCCTGTCACTCTACAAAGGGCTGCACAACCGCCCTTAGGAGGCTAGCAGCTTTGAGAGCTTGGCATTGGGGAGATGGCTTCTCCACGGTCCCCGAGACGGAGCAGCAGCCTCTACTCTGCGGCCTGCCCGGCAGGCTTGGTTTACGCCATCTTCCTAACTACCCCCCAGGGGTGGGTTTTATCATCCGCGTATACAGAAGGGATCGGGGGCTCAGAGTGGACAAGCCATTTGCCCAGAACCACACAGCGGGTGGCAGGGCTGGGATCCAAAATGGTCCTTGGCCATTTTGCCCTCTGGACTCCACTGTGGTTGCTCTGCCCAGCCGTGGGCCCCTGCTGCCTGGGGAGACCCCCCTTCCCCTCCCCATGACAGTGACAATCCACTGTGTAAGCATTTCACGTGGATTCTCTCCTTTGGTTTTCCCAGCAACCCTGCAGGGGAGGGGCGAGCATCGGACCTATTTCTCAGATGAAGAAACTGAAGCACCAAGTGGCTCCTTAGCTGGGTGGCCAGCAGGGGCTGTGCCTTGGTTTGCTAACCTGTAGAATGGGGTCATAACAGCCTCTCGGGGCGGCCGAGCACTGTGCAAGACTGTGGAAGCCAGGGGCTCTTGGAGACGCCCCCGTGGCGTGTCCTCAGACAAGGCCCGAGGCCCGAGTGCATTTCTCCTGACCAGCCGGTGTCCAGGCAGGGCCCAGCCTGCCAAAGGAAGGGCCCCGCGTCTCCTCGAACATTTCCTCAGCCGGGGATGCCGAGAAAACGATGAGTCATTCACCCAAGCACAGGCCTCCCAGGAGCCTGCATCGGGTCCCAGCCGGGTGGGGACGGTTCCAAGCTGGAAAGGGGGCCCCGCGAGCACGATGACTCCCGAGTTGGCCCCACTGTGGCCTGAATCACCAAGTCACCACGGCCTCCCACTGCCACCAGCTGCCAGCCTCGAGGACACCTCCTGGATTCTGCCCTCAGACCTGTCCCGAGTCTTCACCCCAGATCCGCACGTCTGCCTATACTTCCTGGTTTCCTAAGCTCTCCTCCTTCCACCCAAGAACCCCGGGATCAACGGGGACCCTCAAGGCTCCCTTGCCCCCACCTCCCACTCACCCAGGCCCAGACACTCAACCTCTCGCCCTTCGAGGAAACCAGCCAGGCCTTCTCTCCCCTCACCTCGCTATTTCTCGGCCTCCTGTTCTTCCTTCTCCGGAGCACGTGGCCTTCCTGCCATAGCACCCAAGGGTTCCTTCCCAAACCCAAATCTGACCTCGCACACCTCCTGTGAGCTCCCTGCTGTCCCTGATGGTGACGCACCGAGTGGCTTCCCAGAGCCTTCTCTTCCACCTGGTCCCAAACAATCTTCCCAGCTCACCGCCTCAGAACCCTGCAGCGGTTCTCAAGCTGATTTGGCCATTTACCCATCCTCACTCCATCTGGAACGTTCTTCCGAATACACTGCTCCAGAAAGGTCTGCCCGTGGTTCCATCACACACAGCCCGCACTGACTCTGCCAACACAGGGCCCACTCCCCGGGATGAGCTTCCCTGTGCTCTGCGCTAGCTGAAAAAATTCTTTTTGGCCCTCAAGGTCTGGCTCAAATGTCACCTCTCCGAGGACTTCCTAGACACTCTCGGGCAGGAGGATGGGTCTGTGCCGTGGGGCTCCCGAGGGCCCCAGAGTACAGAGCTGGATGCACAGTCCTCAGACTCCCGCAGAGGCGTCTGCTGTACCCCCCTTCCCAGTGGAGAGCCCCTTAGAGGCAGGGGCTATTCTGGGCCCTTGGGATACAACAGTGAACAAAACAGATGCGGTCTGCTCTCGGGGAGCCCACGCCTTGTGGGGAGACAGATACTAAACATATAAACCAGTAAAATACAGACAATGTCAGGGGCAACACGGGCTATAGAGGAAAAATTAAGTAGAAAAGAGAGACAGGGAGAGGTCCAAGGGATCTAAGATGGTTCTCACTGGGTAATCAGAGAGAGTTTCTCTGAGGAAGTGACATCCAAGCAAAGACCCAAAGAAGGAGCAAGAACTGGCCAAGCAGAGACCTGAAGGAAGAGTATTCCAGGCTTGGGGAACAGCCAGTGCAAGAGCCCTGGTGCAGGGCTGTGTGGCTGTTTGCAGTACAGCAGGGAGGCCCATGTGGTGATGGACAGGGAGAGAAGAGGGAGGTGGGGCTGATGAACAGGGAGAGAAGAGGGAGGTGGGGGCCAGGTCACGCAGGGCTCTGCAGCCTACAGGGAAGACTCTCGCTCTTGCTTCCAGTGAGATGAGAGTCTTGGAGGGTTCAGGTGAGAAGTGAGTCTTGGAGGGTTCTGAGCAGAGGAGGGAGAGGATCTATCTGACTTGATTTTTGCCAAGTTTGCTCCAGCAGCGTGAGTGAAGGAGGGGTTATGGGGGTGGAGGGCAGAGTGGACACAGGGTGCCCAGTGGCTTGTGTGGCTGACGCCTCTCCAGGCTTGGACCAGGCTGGGGCAGTGGAGGTGTGAGGAGTGGCAGAATTCGAGATGTGCTTTGAAGGTGGAGCCAACAGGATTTGCAAATGGGTTGGATGCGGAGAGAGAGGAGGTTATGAGAAAGAGGAGTCAAAATGAGTCCCAGGGGTGGCCCTGGGAAGGGGAAGGGTGGAGCTGGGGGATGGGGAGGGCAATGGAAGGTGTGAATGAGGGAGGGAGGGAATGAATGAATGACTCAAGCTTGGGAACCAGGCTGTGGCTCACACCCAGCTCTGGGGTCTGGTGGGACCTTGAGTGAGTTCCCTCCACTCTGCCTTAGTTTCCCCATCTGCAGCTGAGGGGCTCCATGTCCCAGGGTGGCCAAGAGGACCGAATGCTGAGGGATTGATGACCTTGAGGGGGCGAGGACAGGCCCAGCCTCCCACCTGCTCTGCTCTGTCTCCCGGGGCCAGGCGGGCCTGCAGCTGCAGCGAGATGGGAGGGGCCAGGGGTGGGCAGAGGGAGGGGTGGCATCTGTCTCCCTCCAGGCTGGGTCTGGGCAGGTGGGAGGGCTGCCTCGGGCTCTGAGGAGTGCCTTCAGGCGAGGATGCACCGTGAGCCTGGGGTGCAAAGCTAGGGCACCCCTGTGGCCATCCCTCCTGTGAACCCCTGCATCCACGCCTGGGGCTCAGAGGGCCAGACAGGGCCCTGGACCCCAAGCCTTGTCATGTGCTCACTGTGGGCCTTGGGAAGGTTCCCTGGGCTCTCTGGCACCAAGTTCTCATCTACCTCCCAGAATCCAGGGGAGATTAAATGAAATAAAGTGTCTGGTGCACAGCAGGGCTGTGAAGTGGGAGATGTGCTCAGACCCCCGGCCGAGGGAGGCAGTCACTATGTCAACCACTACATAGATGGCATTATGTCTCCTTGAGAACCCAGAACCCAGTAACCCGGGTTCCCAGCCAGGGAGCTGGGTGGGGGTGGTAAGGATGGGGGAGGGTCTGCCCTCAGACCTGTCCCGAGTCTGCCTTTACTCGGCAGGTGCCCCCCAGCCCTTGGTAAAGCCCTCCAGCACTTCCCTACCTTGACCTCAGGGATCTGGCACCCAGGAGGGACTCAGAGGTGGGAGGGACCACTGGGGCCTTCCATACTTGGTAACTAGGGATACTGAGGCTCAGAGCAGGGCAGAGGTCAGTCAGGATGGCAAGGGATCCTGAGCCTTTAAGTTCCCAGCTCTGGGGGCTCACGCCACATCTACGTCCCTCAGCAAGACATTTCTAGAGTTCTGTTCAATTCAATGCTATACTTCCCAGGCCCCCGATGGCACTGGAGACACAGAAATGACTCCGAGACAATTTCTAGGGAACTAGTTGCTGCCTACCTAAGATGTGCCAGGGACTTGGCTGGGTGCTTTATGGCCACAGTCCCATTTAATACCCACATCTTTCATCATCGTCCCCATTTTCCAGATGAGGAAACAGAGGCTCAGCAATATCCACGGAACAGCTAACATTCTCTAAGACTTGCCACAGTTGGGGGGCTCTCCATGCTTTAAGGCAGTAATTTTCCCACCAGTGCTATGGGGGCAATATGGTTACCAGCTCCATTTCACTGATGAGAAAATTAAGGCCAGATTGATAAAAGGGCAGACCCAGGATTTGAACCCAGGGTCCTGTGGCTTGAAAGCCCAGACCCTTCGCCTCCCCTCTGTGTTCAAGTAGACTCAGGAGGCCACGTTCTAATAAGCCACTGGCCTTGGTGGGCTGTCACCAGCTTCCTCCTGCTCCTTTGCCTGCTTTTGGGCCCCGGGGCCAGGCCTGGCTTTGACACAAGTTATCAGGGTGACCTTGAGCACATTCCTTAGCCACCATCCCCAAATCCAGTTTGCCATGAAGTGGAGCTTTCGAGCCCATTTTCTAAACAAGGAAACAGACTCCGAGAGGCCAGGCAGGCTACTTGCCCAGGGTCACGTGGCAAGGAAGTGGTTAGGTTGGGATCCCATCGGTCCTGGCCCTATCACTTCAAGTTCAGAGCCCTCTATCCCAGAAGCACCCACTTCACTCCCAACGGCGCTTGGCTTTGCGCTTTGTTATGTGACCACAGCAAAGGTCGCGAGCTTGGTGGGGGGCGAGAAGGCTGGAACAAGGAGATGCCTTGGCCACTGTCATGGGGATGGGGAGATGGCACTGCCTCTTATGCCCACTCCCTCCCTCACACTTGGCTTCAGCCAGCTGCAGAGACCCCAGAGACAGCAGGGACCAGGGCTGCAGTTGAGGCTAACTTGGTGACAATGAAGGACACCCCTGTCAGCACCACACTGCCAGAGAGACAGGGTTTTCCAATCCAGACCTTGCATGTGTGAGTGCGCACAAATGGTCACACCCGTGGTCTGCCGACGCCCACACCCTGCGTGCTCACACAGACGCTCACAGCCACATGCTGACCAGTGCGCAAAGGAGCCGCTCCACCTGCACGCCCGCACACTGCTCCGGGCACACACAGCCACGCATTCCCGGCCTGCACACGGAGGGGCACAGGCACATCCACACCCACGCAGCCGCACTCCTGCACACGCACACACATGCACATGCGTGTTCCACCCCACGAGCACGCGTGCTCATGCAGAGTTCTCAATCCAACAACCTCTAAGGTGACAGCCAGCTTGGAGAAGCTCGGGTTTGTCTGATGCCCTCGACCTTCAACCCTAGACAGCCCCAGCCACGGGCTTCCTGTCCCCCAATCCTGCCAGCAGCATTTCAGAGTTCTTGTTGGGCCTCCCAGGCACTCAGGGAAGGGAAGGCAACCTGTAGGGGCCATAAGGGAGAGATTTTCATGCCAGGTCTTACCCAGGGAAGAAGAGTGCATGCTGTCCCCACTCCTTAGCAGAGAGTGACCCAGGACCTAGAGGGGAGGCCCCAGGAAGGCAGCCCCTGATCTTCCAGAATAACTCCAAAATGCAGTCCCCCAGAGCCCAGGACCGTGTTACCCAAATCACGGAGGTTTAATTAACAAAAGGGTCCATTTCTGCCACTCACGAGAAACTCAAATGGGATCTATGCCAGGTATCACTGTTAACCTTCTTCCCAAAGTCCCCCAGGGCCCAGGGCAACAGAGCCCTCCTCCCTTCTCCTGACCGCATACCCATTCTAGTGAGCCCCAGGAAAGCACCCAGACATCTTCCACTGTACCAGTCCTGCCCCAGGCACCAGCCTGTGAATACAGACATCTTGACCAGAGGGATGCTTCTAAACTAATTCAGACTAAAGTGTAATGGACTGAAAGCTTGTCATGAGGGGCCTATGTTTTCAAATTGGATCAGGTTGCAAGACACCTCAGGGGCAAAAGAGAGATGCGTATTAAGGCAGTACTGAGCTCAGGGCCTGCCCTTGTCAGCAGCGTGGCCTAGGGGAAGTACTTAACCTCCCTCAGCCTCAGTACACTCATCCGAAGGATAGCAATAACCACAGCACTGACCTCTAGGCTACTGTGAGAATCCCAAAGCTGATGTGTTATCAGTGCCTCAGCACAGTGATAGACACACAGTAGGTGATCAAAACAGTAGCTGTGCTGATAATTTGGAGAAAACCAGGAAACACTGAGGCATTCAACCGAAGGTCACAGCATCTATTAGGCAGTGTTAAGTCAGAGGCCATTTCCCGCCCAGACCAGTGGCCGCAGGTGCCAAAGGTTTGCACAAAAGCTCTGGGGAGAAAGACTTAAGACTGAAAATGCTTTCCACTAAATGAACGTTGTCACAAACTGGGAAAAGACCACCATTAGTCAATTTGGCTAGTGGAACACCTGGGGTCTGGCTCACAAGAGCCTGGTGTTGAGAGTGGAGTTTGGCGATTGTGGGGCTTCCCCTTGGGAAACAGGGCTCTAATGGTGGCATTCCTGGCATGTGACAGGCCCGTGAGGAAGCCAAAATGGAGCACAGAGATCTAAGTCCAGTCCTGGCTCCCTTCCAAAGGAAACCTCCCCTCTCCGGAGGCCTCAGTTTAACCATCTGGAAGATGGTACCGTTGGGCTGAGAACATCAATCTCTAAGGAGCCTTGGGGCTCTCTGATCCTGGAATTGACAAACGGCCCCAGGCACCACCTCAGCCATAACCTGTGGCCCTCACTGGCTCTGGGGACAGCCCCAAGCTGAGAGGCCAGAGGAAAAGGAAAGGGGTTGTTTCACTTTGTGGCTGACGCTGGAACGGAATTAGAGGGTCTTACCTCCCAGGGGTTCGCTTCCCCTGCTTGGCAGCCCACAGTGGCTGGAGCAGGCCAAGCACAAGAAATAATAAATCCTAACCAGGCTTTGCCCAGCCAGGAGGCCCCGGCTGGCTCTTGTCATAAAAAGATCTTATCCCCGTGAGCACCCGTGCAGCCTGTGGAGGACTCCGCCCTCCTCCCCTCAGTCCTCTGCCTCCACTTTCTATTTCCTGTGACAACCTGCAAACTGAAGACCAACTTGCTTCTCCCAGGCTTCGACTGGAACCCCCCCGCCCCACCCCCCACCCGGGCCCCAGCTGCAGGAGGCCCTGCAGAGTGTAATTCCCCTCGCCCTCCTCTCTGCCCTGGGCCCGTCCGGACAGATTAAGCCTTTGTCACACACACCCAGAAAAGCTCAGGGCCAGATGGGACAGGACAAGTGGTGTCAGATCATCGACCCGAGGCTGGCCGGGACTAGGAAAGGGGCCCGACCGCAGCACTGCATGTGGCTGTGGGAGGGGGTGGGGGCCCAGGGTGGGAGCAGCCAGAGAGCAGCATGGAAGAGAAATGACACACCATGGCCATCCTGGGGACAGAGACCATACAGGGGCCCATGCTGCTGATCCAACTCCTACATCTTCTCTTCTCTGAAATCTTTCTGTCTGTCTGCCCTCCCTTGAAGTCCCAGGGGCCTCCCCATCATATCCTCAGCTATGTCCACCGCCCCTACCAGCTAGGTGACCAAGGGGCAGGCAGAGTCCCATCCACCCCATTACCCCAGTGCCCACCACGAGGCCTATGGGTACTAGACCAATGCCTTGGGCATAGGTCTATGGCCCAATGACCTTCACAAAAACCCACCCACGACAAAACTAGAGGATCTCCCCCAGCTGATGCCAGAGGCAATGATAACTTTGTGTGTGTGTGCGGGGGTGTGTGTGCATGGGTTCGCGCGTGCATGTGTGCAAGCCAATAAAGGTAGGGATTGTCCTTTGCACCTTTCAAACAAGGTCCCATTCAGCCTCTCCCAGGAAGAGGCCATGGTTGCCCCAGAATTCCTAGCAGGATTTGTTCCTCTTAGATCAGTGAAAAGGAAAATGGAAATATAAAAATAATAACCAGGCCCCAGGAAGGTGCTTGGACATGGGGGTGGCAGGACTTGGGCAGCTCCTGTGCTGGCTCCGGCTGGCTGGACGAGTGGCAGGTAACTAACGGGCTCTCTAGGGACCAGCAGGCCAGGCAGGCAGACGTAGGGAGCTCGAGGGGCGGGCTGTCAAGGGAGGACACGTCTGTTGTGTTTGTCGTCCTCCTGGCAGCCTGGACTGGGAGGCCTGGGTCCCCTTTCTCTGCCTCCCAGGCAGGTGGTCCCTTGGGAAGGGCTTATTATTGGTCTGAGAGCCAGGGTGGAGACTGGTGAGGTCCTTGCAGCCAGGGACAGGCAGGGCAGGTCAACGTAGGCCTCAAGAAGTATCTGAAGCAACCAGCTGGGCTGGCAAGACCTGGGGCCCAGGCCTAGCACCCACTTTCTGCCTGTGGCCTGGATGGGGGGGTGCTGCTGCGCCTTGACAGCTGTATGGATAAGGGGATAGACGCTGCTCCAGATGCCCACTCCCTAGGGGACAGGTCGGCCCACACAGAGAACCAGTGAGCCAGCTGCCAGGTCTGGGGCGTGGTCACCCCCCCAACTCCAAGAGTGGGTATGCAGGTAGGAGGCTTCTGCCCTAGACTAAGAAGGAGGTTGGGCCAAGACTTCCAGTTCTTGGGGAGACATAGCCAGGATAGGGGCTCGGGTGGAACACACCTGGAGAGCCCTGAAGGTGGATGGCACTGACCCCAGGGAGGGGGCACAGACCCAGCCAACCATCTGGTGGGTCACTGACCTCAGGAAAACCATACTCATGCTGGGGGCACTGACCCGATGTGGGCAGACCGAGGGGGCTACTGAATGGCAGGGTGGGAAGAGCTGGCCTAGGCTGGGGAGAGGCAATGACCCGGACCCCTATATGGAAAAGTGGGCACTGATTTGGGCGGGGGGAGGGGTCCTTCACTGGATTAGGGAGGGGACAATGACCCGGCCTCCCTGGGTTTGGGGGAAAGTACTGATTTAGGCTGAGGGATCCCTGACTCGCGTGGGTTGGGACACTGCCACAGCCTCCCCCTCCGAGAACCCGGCCCTGGCGCGCCCCTCGGCCCGGCCCCCTGTTCCCCGTCCGGCCGGAGGCGGCAGCGGCGCAGATGGGCTGCTGGCGGCCGCAGCGCGGTTATCAGCGCTCCTCGCAGATGGGCCGCCCGCCCTCCGCGCTCACGGCTCCCCACTCCCCGCGGCCTGCAGCCCCGTCCCCTGGGCGCGGGGGGAGGCGCCTCCGGATCCGCTCCCTGGCTCCCGCCTCCCTCCCTCGCGGCCCCGTCACCCCGCGGGCCCGGCCCGGGCGGCCGCCGGAGGGGGAGGGGGAGGGGACAAGTGCACTTTTCGTAACGACCGAATCAATTGTGTGTGAAGAGCCAGCTCGGGCCGGGGACAGGGCTGAGCGCGGGGCGGGCGGGCCGGACGGGGGAGGAGCGCGGAGGGGGGAGCAGAGGAGCTAGGGAGGGAGGGAGGCCGGCGCGGGGCGGCCCCGCTCTCTCGCTCCGGCCGGGCGAGGCCAGGGAGGGATGGGGGGGCCGGGGAGGGAGGCCGGCCCGGCCCGGCCGGGCCGGGGGCGGAACGCACTAATGGAGGGTCTCGGCGACGGAAAGTTCAAAGCTCCGCAGCGCCCCGGGAACGGCCGCCCCCCCAGCCCCCACCCTCTGCAGAACAATGAGGTCCCGGCGGGGGAGCCGCGGGGCCCGCGCCGCACGCCCTCTCCAGGGCGCCCCGGGCCAGAGGGGACGCCCCCGCCCGGCCGCCTGCCTCCTCCCTCTGGCGGCTGCGGTTCTCCGCCCCCTCCCCCACGCCACCCCGCCCGGACCGGGCCGGCCCGGGGGACGGGGGAGGGGAGGGGATGGATAGGTCAGGCCGCCCCCGTCCCAGGGAAGGGGGAGCGAGGGGCCCGGGGAGCTGAGGGGGCGCCCCACCCACCCGCGGGAGGCCGCTCCTGCGCCAGGCTGCGGCTCTGGGCGCCCCTCCCCAGGCCAGCCCCGGGTGGGGTCGGGGCGACAGCGCCCGGGCTGGCCCCCTCCCCTGGCGCTGGGAGGCCCAGCGGACTCCCCGTCCCGTGGCTGCCCCTGCCTCCTTCTCCCCCAACCCCCCGCGGCACCACCCTCCACACACACATGCACACACACACACACCGCCC
Source organism: Lepilemur ruficaudatus (assembly GCA_963574885.1). NCBI lineage: Eukaryota > Metazoa > Chordata > Mammalia > Primates > Lepilemuridae > Lepilemur > Lepilemur ruficaudatus. The sequence continues at coordinate 76,219 of CAUYRT010006528.1, forward strand.
AGCCGGCCCGGGGGCGGGAGCGCGAGGCGCCCGGGACAGGCAGCCCCGGGGCGGGCGGGGGGGAGGCTAGGGCTTCGGAGCAGCCGCCTGCTGGCGGGGGGAGGGGACGGGAGGACGGAACATGCTGGGGTGAGCAGCCCGGGACAGTCCCCCCACCGGCACGGCCACGGCCCGGGCAGCGGCGCGGAGGGGGGCAGGGACGCCCCGAACCCGGAGCGCTGCCCAGGCGAGCTGGGGAGGGCGGGTGAGCAGGGACGCGTGCGCCTCCGGCGGGCCCGACACACGGACAACCTCAGGGACACACGTTCGGACACACATCCACACCCCCACCCCGCCCGCCCGCCCCGAGCCCAGCGGCGGGACCGGCCCGTGGCCGCCGCGCGCGCACTCACCGAGCCCGTCTTGACCGGCACATACACCACTTGGCCCATCTTGGGTTCCCGGCCGCTGCCCAGGCGGAAGCCTTTGGAGCGCACCCAGAACTGGAACTTGCCTTTCTCACCGGCCGCGGGGCCGCTGCCCGCGCCGGTCCCGCCGCCGCCCTGCAGGACCTCAGCGATCCGCTGGTATTTGCTGCGTGTCACCGTCTTGGTTTTGGCCGAGTCGCCGTAGGTGCGCAGGCACCAGTCCCGGAACTGGCGGCCCAGCTCCGAGTCCCCGGGGCTGCGCTCGCGCTCCCAGCCCCCGCGCAGCAGCAGCGTCGGCTTCGGCATCCTCCCGCCGCGCCCGGCGCCCTCGGGGGCGGGCCGGCCGCCGGGCCGCCCGGTGCCGGGACTGGGCTGGGCCGGGCTGGGCCGGGCCGGGGCGCGCCGCGGCCGGGGCTGTCCCGCGGTGTGGCTCCGGCGCGGCTGCTGAATGGGCGCGGGCGGCGGCCGGACGCGCGGGGCTGCGGCGCGCTCTGTCCTGCTCGGGCGGCGGCGGCGGCGTTGGCGGCGGCGGCTCCGGCTCGCCTCCTGCTCCGCCTCCTCCTCCCCCCGGCCGGGATGCAGGAGCGATGGAGGCAGCTCCGGGCCCGGAGGTGCAGAGGGGGCGGGCCGCCCCGCGGGCGGCCGGGGGAGGCGGGAGGCGGGGAGCGGCCCCGAGCGCGGGGAGCGAGACCGAGCCTGGGCGCGGGCGGCAGCAGTGGCTGTCAGCTTGCGCGGCTCATCCTGCTCCTGCTCAGGCTCCCGCTGCCGCGGCTCTTCCTCCTCCTCCTCCTCCCGCGCCCGCCTCCACCACGCCGCGGGATCCCACCTGTTAGAGCGGCGCAGCCTTCGCCGCCGCCCGCCCCCCCTCCTCCCGCGCCCGCCCGCCGGGCTCAGCCCCCGCCTGGCCCGGCCCCTGAGGGCGCGGGGGCCGCCGCGCCCGCAGCCGCCGAGAGGGCAGGAGCCGCAGGCGCGCAGTGCCCAGTCCAGGGACGCGTTCCATCTGGCCGGGCCGGGCCCGTAGCCTCGCAGGCCGCGCTCCGCCCGGACACCGCTGTCCCGCCGGGAGTAGGGCGCAGACCCTGGGCCAGCCACCCGCATCCCTGCCTCCCGGGCTGCCCTGCCCGACTTAGCCCGGCCCAGGCGGTATAGTGCAGATTCCCCTCCCTCTTTCCCTCCCTCCCTCAACTGGCCTGACCTCTCTGATGTGAGTCCGAAGCCAGAAGAGCTATGTTCCCCTGAGGAATCCCAAGTCGCCACCCTTCGGGGCCCTCAAACTTCCTCTCCTTTTGCCTCACCTCGAGTTCCCAAAGTTTGGCCGGCCTTGCCTCTGCGGGCCCCACTGCTCTGGGGCAGCCCCAGACCCTAGGGAAGTCGCCTGAGGCTTCACACAGTCCAACTCCGTCAGGGCTTCAGAAGACCCTTAACACACCCACTAACTCATCCTGAGAGACCCTGCCTTCCTGCGTGCACCTTGACCTAGAATCTCTTGCTCAATAAACTCAGGTGGCCCCACCATTCCCCTCCTACCTGGGCAGATCTGACCTTGGGTAGAGCTGGTCCCCTCCCCCTTAATGAAATTCCCAACATGAATAAAGGCACAGGCCAACTTCTGAGGATTCCTGCCCTCCTTTCTTAACAGGTCATGGCAAATTGCTACGCTTTCCTCCCTGTTGTCCCCTGGGGTCCAGGCTCACGTCCCCATGACACTCCTGCAGTCCAGTCACCAACCAAAGCTGAAGCCCAGATTTTGGCTAGGGCAGGACCATTTTCTGCCTAGGAACTACTGGCTAGTCCCCCACCCTGGGACCTACTGTGTGCCATGTCCCGGCAACTTGACTGCAGAGGAGACAGCCCCATTTTATAGATGAAGGCCTGGGGCTTGGAGAGGTGGCCTGCCCTGCTCAAGGTCATGCAGGAAGGAGGGCTGGGTTTGTCTGGCTCCTGCTGCCATGTAACACACAAAGTCTTCCCCATTCACCCCACTGGGAGGGGTCCCAACACTCTATGTACCTGGCTCGCTGCCCCCAGTAGACAGGGAGCTCCAGATGCTCAGGGCCATATCTGACCCATCCTGGTATGCCCAGGCCCTAGCACAGCACCTGGCACGTAGTAGGTGCCAACAAATGCTGAAAGAACCCAAGAGGTCTTCCAAGTCCCAACCTCTCTCTGCATTTCACATAGGAGATTATTTTTAGATAATTTACATTTCCATGTTACTTTATATACACCAACAACTCCACAGTCATTTTTCCTCTTTATCTTCCCAAGAGCTCTTTTTGGATCCACGCTGGCATGCATGCCCATTTTTAAAAGGTGACCACTCAGAGAGGAGAAGGCAGTACCCAAAGACCAGCCCCAGGGCTGTGGGGCCTTCCTCATGATTTGGAAGCCCATGTCCTGACTTTTTTCAGTGTGTTCCTTGATAGTTATCCCTCCAGCTGACTCCCTTCCTGAGAGCAAAGATACTCTAGCTGGGCAATGCTAGTGCTCACTTTCAGCAAGAAGCACCCTGTTGCCTGGGTAGTGGGGTCCCTGTATGAGCCCAGGTCTCGCTACCCAGTTCCAAGACCCACTTCAAAAACCACTAAGCCAGATCACTTCTCCATGCAGTCTGGGTCTTTGCCTGCTTCTCAGAACCTAAAATCTTGGTTGTCGATCTTGGGCTGAGTTCTGGCATGGCAGAAGGTATCATACAAAGAAAAGAACATAGGCTTTGAGTAGAGACAAACAGACCTGGAACTGAATCCTGACTGCTATTTGCCATGGTAGTCTTCATGTTCATAGGTCCCACTTGGCTGTTTCCCAACCGAATTTGGGTGACCACAGGAAGGTCACTGAGTGACCACAGTAGGTCACTTAGCTCCAACTTCATCATTTGTATAATGGGAAGGATATTATAGACATAAAGATTCAATGGGATGTAATCCTAGCACTCTGGGAGGCCGAGGTGTGAGGATCGCTCAAGGTCAGGAGTTCGAAACCAGCCCGAGCAAGAGTGAGACCCCGTCTCTACTAAAAATAGAAAGAAATTAATTGGCCAACTAAAAATATATACAAAAAATTAGCCGGGCATGGTGGCGCATGCCTGTAGTCCCAGCTACTCGGGAGGCTGAGGCAGGAGGATTGCTTGAGCCCAGGAGTTTGAGGTTGCTGTGAGCTAGGCTGACACCACAGCACTCTAGCCCAGACAACAGAGTGAGAAAAACAATTCAATGGGATGAAGAGTGCTTGGCCTACACCAGGTGCCCAATAAATGCCATTTTCTCCTTCATAAGGGCTGCAAAGTATTCAAGGAAGAAGATGAGCATTGTTGATCCTTTTTGTGTTTCATTCATTCAACAAGCATTTGTTAAGCAGCCATTATGCAGCGGAGGCTGGGAATATGGTCATGGAATCCCCAAGGTCCCTGCCCTCCTGCAGCTCACCAATGGGTGCAGAAGACAGCCACCGAGCAGCAGGCATGGTGAAAAGAGGGAGCTGTGATACACATAATGTACGGGGTGCTGCTTTGCTTAGGGGGATCAGGGACGCTCCTTCTGAGGAGGTAGCATTTGAGCAGTGACTTAAATGACAGGTGCCAAGGAGTTAGCCATGCTAAGTTCTGAGCAAAGAGCATTCCAGGCAGAGGCGACAGCAAGTGCAAAAGCCCTGCGGTGGGAAAGAGCTTGGCATTTTCCAGAAGCTGTAAGGAAGCCAGCGTGGTCAGCCTGAAGTGCGTGAAGAAGAGTTGGAAGACCTTGGGAAGAACTTTGGGTTGCATTCTAGATGCTGCGGAAGCCATTGGTGAGTTTGCAACAGGGGTGGGACAAAGTAGAGAGGTAGTGGGGAGTGGAGGGCAGCTACAGGGGTCCAGAGGTCTGTGGCCTTGGAGGTCAGAGGCCTGAGTTGTCCCGGGAGGCAGCTCAGTCTACACCAGCCACATCCCAGCCTCTTGCCCCGAAGGTACGGGGAGAGTGGAGAGGGCTGAGCCGAGGAGGGAGAGTGGCCCCCTGCAGCCCATTCCCACTTCTGCAGAAACAGATCCCCGGGCCTTTGGCCTGTTGATGTCGGAGGGGTTCTCTGGGAGGGGTCCTGCCCCAGAACGTGCTGGGGGATAAGTCTCCCACCATGCCCAGCTTGTTGGGGACAATCATGGTCCTAGGCAGCAGTAGCTCCTCTTTTCTTCCCATCCCAGACACCTGCCAAGAGGACGCAGTAGGCTGCCCCATGACTCAAAGGCCGGTGGGTGCCCTGAATGTTTTTGCCCTTAGTCCAAAGGGGGGCTGGGGTTGAAGCATAGGGAGTCCAAACCTCCAGGGCTGATGCCCGCTTCCAATACAGATATTAATTGTACTGACTCACAAGAGCTTGGTGACGAAGGGTCCACAGAGAGTATACAGTCCAAACTCATCCTTTTATACACGGGTAAACTGAGTCCCACAGAAGGGAAGAGGCTCAGGGCCACCAGGCAGAGCTGGGCACCTGGCCCTTGCCTGGTTTGGCCCAGATCACCTGTCTTTTGCTGAGCTCTGACCGTGGGCCCACATGAGGCGGAATGTCTGCAACTCAGCGCTGAGGTGGCCCCAACCCTGCCGACTGGAAGTTCCAGGCCTGGGGTGGGGCAGAGTGACTCAGGCCCCCCAGAGGCCTGTCCACCAAAAGGCTGGGAGGAGCAGGGAGGCTCCAGAGCCTTGGGAGGGGTGGTTTCCACTGCTAGGTGCTGCTGCCAATTCCACCACGGGCTTGTGCAGCCACTTGCCGTCCCCCTGCAGTGTACCCAGCCATGCCAAGCTGCTGCTCTATGCCTGCCTCATCCAGAAAGGCTTCCTGACCACTCAGCTTCGTTCAGGGGCTTCCTCTGGTCACTCACAGAGCCATGGGCTTTCTCTACCCTGGTTCTGGCCACACCATGTCATGATCGCCTCAGTGCCTGTATCTGCCAGTGCCCAGCACAGGGGCTGAGGTCTAATAAAAAATTATTGGATAAATTAATAAATAAGCGACTGAATGAATGAATGAATGGGCTTAGTTCTCAAAAAGCAAGTGTCAGACTGAAATCTACAGCATTTTCCACCACACTGTCCTGCCTTCCCCATAACTAATCAGTCCAGCTGCCGTTATTGTGTTCCTCCTAACAGGCTCTGCCATTGAGTGACCTTAATCATTGAGTTCCTTAACCTCTCTAACCCTCAGTTCTCAATGCTGATGAAATGGGCATATTAATAATTATACTTAAATGGGAGTGGTGGCTCACACCTGTAATCCCAGCACTTTGGGAGGACAAGACAGGAAACGCGCTTGAGGCCAGGAGTTTGAGACTGTCCTGGGTAACATAGCAAGACTCCATCTCTACAAAAAATAAAAAGTTAGCCAGGTGTGGTGGCACATTCCTGTAGTCCCAGCTACTCAGGAGGCTAAGGCAGGAGGATCACTCAAGCCTGGGAGTTCGAGGCTGCCTTGAGCTATGATTGTGCCATTGCATTCTAGCCTGGGTGGCAGAGCGAGACCCTATCTCTAAAAAAGAAAAAAACAAAAAATGATACCTGACCCACAGGGCTGGTTAGCGCCTACTGTCATATGTGCGCCTACCGTTCATTCAGACATCGGGGCCTCTTTTGTGTGTCAGACGCCATGCTTGGTGTAGGGAATACAGGAAGAGGCGAGACGGCCCTGGCCCGGCCTTCATAAAGCTCAGGGGCTAGCTGACTTTTAAAAGACCAGGACAAATGAATTGAGAATTAAAAACAAAAAGACGCCACTAGAACACATGGCAGAGGAGCCCAGATGAGCGCCTCCTGGAAGCCCTCTCCTAAGGGTTCTTTGGACAGGAAGATGGAGGCACTCAGGACAGAGAGAAGGCGGAGGAGGACAGTGGCTCCACTCCTGGAATGGCCTGTGCCACCCCCTTGCCTGTGCGACCACAACCAAGCGGGAAGAATTCTTCCCACCTCACAGAGTTTGAGAACCCCTGGAGCCAAGCGTCCCCCTTCCCAGAAACGAAAGCAAAAAGAGATAAGAACTAACTTGGAGAGGGATTTCATTCAAATGTCACCTTCCCAGAGGTGCCCTCCTTGATTTTTTTTTTTAAATCAGAATACTCCAGGATGATTGACCACCCTTTTTAAAATAGTCCCCCAGGCACCCTCTGTCCTGTTTTCCTGCTTGCCTCATCCTCATAGACTCAGTGCCACCGTCCATTCGAACACATATTTATTTGTTTCCTGTTTCTGGTCATCTCACCCACTGGAATGTATGTTCCTAAAGGGCAGGGACTCTGTCCTGTCCACTGCAGCATCTCCAACATCCAGAACAGTACCTGGGACTTAGTAGGTGTTCAGTACATAGTCACTGAATAAAGGAATGAATGAAGAAATCCTAAGAAAGAGAGAGAGTGTGTGTGTTGTAACTACACACTGCAATGAGATCCAGGAAGATTTCTGCCGAATTGGAGAGGAAGGGGCCTTTTCTTCCTGGTATTAATTTTGTCTGTAGCAAGTTGCTTCCCTTCCTCAAGCCTCAGTGTCCTCATCTATAAAATGGAGCTAGTACCTGCCTTGCAGAATCTTTGTAGGGTGTCCATCCGATGTGGTGCAAAGTGCCCAGATGGGGCCTGGCACACAGTAGGTGCCCTGTGAGCAACTCTGGCACTCTGATGAAGCCCTTGCTAGGGGAGGCACGTGGAGGGGATCCCAGGGCCTGAGACTTCCTACAGGACACAAAGGAAGCTGACACTGGATCTGTGCCGTCACCTGAACTCGCCAGTAATTTATTGATGCTGGATGCTGGCACCCAGCAGCTTGCTAGGTCAGTCTCAGGGAGCAGGTGTAGGGCCCTTGGGGCCTCCCCCAGCCTCCCCCAGGCAGCGTGGGGGTGGGGAGCCTCGGTCTACCTGGCCCAGGAAAACTGCCAGGTCAGGGGCATGTCAAAAAACCTAAATAAAGAGCTCTGGGCATTCAGTGAGAACAGGCCCATTCCACCAAAGGCTTCCTGGAGGCCAAAACCTTCAACTGGCCTGCAGGGGATGAGGGGAAACACCAAAGGGGGAGTGCATTTTAAGGCAGGGAAGCAGCCTGAGCGCAGATTTGAAGGTGGAAAAGGAAGCAATGTGTTTAGAGCGTGGTGGGCATGTCTACTTGGGAGAGCAGAGGGGTCCCAGGAAGGGGAAGTGGGCATGCCGGGGCCTTGAATGCCTAGCCAAGCCTTAGGCCTCCCTGGGTGGGCCATGGAGAGCCATGGGAGGTGGTTGAGCAATGAAGCTACTGTTTCTCCCTGACCTATGTATCCTAAGAGGCCACCTAGTCAGGCCAGAGGGGGTGTGGCACTCAAGAACTTCTGACACTCAGTTCCAACCTCATGTCCCTCCATACTCTGTCATCAGCCCCTGAGCCTAGTATGCTGCTGGCACCAGAACACATCAGCTCATTCTTACCTCCACACCTGTTCTCTCGGTACCCACTCTATCTACCCAGGTCCTACCCACTGCTCAGGGCTTGTTTCCAGGCCATTTCCTCCATGAAGGCTGCCCTGACCACACCAGCCCTCAGTTACATGCCTCAGCCTCCGAACTGCCGGGGCCCAGGCGGGCAAGGGCCCGTGCACCACTGGAGTCTGCAGCACTCACGCTCCGCAGTGACCTGCTACTTTTATCTGCCCAGCGACTTTCTTCTCCTGGTAACAGCACCCTGAAATCCCTTTGAGGAACTCCTCCCTTCCCCATATTCAGAGCAGGTAGCTGGAGCAGGACTGACCTGAACCCCAGCCACTGAAAAATCCCTCCTCCTTGACCACTGTCACTGTGACCAGATTTCTGACAACACCCTTTGAGCTCCTGGATTCAGCCATGCCTAAAAGCCCTCTTCATTTTCACTTAGGTCTCTTGGTGCTGGATTTCTTGCAACCTAAAGAGCCCTAGCAGATGGACCATCTGTTCAATATAGTTCAGACCTCTGCAGGTCTGGCCTGGATGGCTGTACCAGCCTTCTGACTGGACTCCTGGCCTCTAGGTTTTCCCCTTAGAGATACCACAGTAAAGTTCAAAATCCTTGCTTTGGCATTCAAGGCCTTCAGCTGACCTGTTCCAGCCTATTTCTTTCTGTGGCAGCCATACCAAACTTTCCATTCCCCTGAACAACAAAACCATGACTTGCACAGATGCCCCTCCATTTTATCCAGACATAACCCTTTTGCAGCCCAGGAGTATACTGAACGTGGATCACTTTGACACTAAAGTCGCACCATTGTAAATTGGGGAGTGTGTCTGTATATGCTGTTCCCCTCATTCACTGGGACTGCCCTTCCTCACCAGTTCTCTTCCAGGAAAACTCCTACTCATCCTTCAAGACCCTGTTTCATTGTCAGTCTGTCTGCCATCCTTCTCTTGACACCCAGGCAGTGTGAGATGTCTCTTTCCTCCTGGCACCTCAAGGTCTCCTTCAGAGCAATGACAACGTGATGGGTTATCATCTTCTACTTGGCTACCTTCTCCCCAGATGAGGGGCTCCTCAAGGACATGGTCATGTCTTGTTCATTTCTTATCTCCCAGAGGGCCTACGAATAGTCATCGTCTGACTTTCTGACAGAGCTCTCAATCCAAGGGCATATTCCTGAAGACTGTGAACCATTAGGTAAGCACTTTTGCTGGTCAACTCTTACAACTGACCACTTCCTGGGTTTTCTTTACTTCAGGACTTCTCAGAGCCTTTGATGTGCTAATGGGCACTGCATACCTCCCGGGAAGGGAGAGGTGCCAAAGCTGGCCTGGGTAGCAGCTTGAGACCAGCTTACTCATCTGGTTTGCTTCAGGAATGGGGAAACTGAGGCCCAGAGAGGACTCATCCAGGCACTTGACAGCAGATCAGGGCCTGGGGGCCAGCCTCCTGTTCCCTCCACCTGTGAGTGCTCTCTCCTCTGCAGCCCACTGCCTCAGGCCCCATGTGGGCCCACGTCACCTCTGTAGCAAAATGTTAAGAGTGAGGGCTCTGGAGCCAGACTGCCTCCATTTGAGTGTTGTGCCTACTCTCACCAGCTGTGTGACCTTGGCTGAGTGACCTAACCTCTCTGAGTTTCAGCGTCCTCATCTGTAAGGTGTTGACAATACAAGCACCTCCCTCATGGGGCTGCTGTCGGGTTCGAGTGAAGTAGTCCACGTAAAAGCACTTAGCACGGTGCCCGGCGCACAGTAGGCCCTCCATAAGTCACCGCCGGCATCTCTCGGGACACACTGGGCACACCGAGCCCTGACGTCTTTGGAGTGCTGTGGGCCTCTCCCGAGAAGGATGCCAATTAAACACCAGGTGAACTCAATTCCCCTCCCAGGGTTTGGTTGTGCGGGGCTGGCCTCTGGAGGCCCAGATGTTGGGCCTTCCTCCTCCCCGATTTGAAAAGAGGCATTTTTGTTTAGAGGAATTCTCCCCCCATTTTCATATTGGCTGTATAAATTGGATTTTGTTGAGTGGTTTCTGACAAGCAAGTTGAACAGGCACGTGTGTGGAGGAAACGCAAGGCTGCCTCTGGCCATGGGGCTGGATCTGCCGCTGGCCACGAGCTCAGCCCCTGGGCAGCCATGTCCTGGGGAGAGTGTGTGTCCTTGGGGTGATCCAGAAGGACTTCTTCCCTGGGGGATTCTTTCTAGAGGTTTCCCAGAACCTTTTCTTAGAGGAAAAGCCCCGTGGCAAATGGCCTGCCACCTTCCCCACCCCACCCCAGCAAACCTACACCCTGGGTCCAGATCGGTGGTGTTGGGGGCAGGGGAGTGTCCTTGAGTCTCCTACCCCCAGCTCGGTCCCCTCCAAGATGGACAGTCAGGGAGCACGAGGTGGATCACAGAGCATCTCCACATCTTTAGCCACCCAAACAAGGGGAAGCTGCTGTACAAAAGCAAGAGAGGTTTCAGTTAGACAGCAGGAAAGACTTCTGCCCTGCCAGATGGCTAAAACCTGGGCTGCACACAGCATAGGAGAGAGCACTGCACTAGGAGTCAAGGCAGCTGTGACCGATGATTACCGTAGGACTTCAGGTCAGGGTATCAGTTTCCATTTTGGTTTGCTCACCCACAAAATGGGGACTGTAATTCCTATTGCCACAGAGCCTTTCAAATAGACAGTGCAGTGAGGCCTTGAGGTCAGTGGTAGGGGGCGTATCAAGTAATCTCCCTAGGTTCCTTTTCTTCTGTTTTTGGAAGGGATTCCTAGGGCCAAGGCCTCGGTCTCAGGCCCAGAGACCCAGTGGTAAAGTGTGTGCATGTGTGTATGTGCTTGTGCGTGTATGTGCTTGTGCATGTATGTGCGTGTGCATGTATGTGCATGTACGCACATCACACAGAACTCTGGGTCACATAGCAGGTGCTAAGTTATGTTTGGTTTCTTCCCCTTCTCTCTGGTCACTCATCAGATGCAGAGTGAGGCCTGGGCACAAGGTAGGAAGCTTATGCTTTAACCCTGGGTCTGCCCCTGACTGTCTCTGAACTCGGCCACCTCCATTGCACAACTAAGTCTTGGCTCCCCCATCTGTGCCACGAGCAGTTCGGGTGGTTTCTGAGATCCTTCGCTCTTGGTACTGTAAAACCCATGACCAACCCAGCGAGGTGTGACCCTTGTTCACCTCCCTGGCCATCACTGGAGGTTAAAGATACACTGACCTTCCTTCATTTCCTTGAATTTTCCAGCTCCCTGCCACCCCAGGGCCTTTGCACAAGCCCTTCCTCTCTTGCCACAAATTCACCTACTCAACTGCAACTCATCCTTACAGCTCTCAGCTCAATTACCATGTCTGAACACCCCCAGGCCCCTCCTCCATGACTCACTCTCATGGAGTCCCGCACCCCTCCTTTGTGACACTAACACCCCATGCTCTTCACATGTGTGTAGTTTCTCAGTTGATGACCTACCATCCTTCGGGGCCAATACAGGGCACCTCTGCTCAGAAAAGCTCACGAAAGCTCCTCCCTGCATGTACCCACACGAGTGAACCTGGCCTTGGGGAAGAGCGGGAGCTACTGAGGATCCCCTTCCTAGGAGCTGAGCTGGTGACAGGCCCTACCTTCAGAGGGTGGGCTGGGGGGCACTGGGAGCCCTGATGGGTGCGTGTTGTTTGCAGCGCACACACACACCCCTGCTCTCATGGGGGCTCTCCCAGCCGCTGAGAGCTGGAGAAGGGCAGGTAGCATCAGTTCCATTTGCCAGACAAGGAAAGTGGCCCCAAGGGGCTCACTGGCTGGAGGAAGGCTAGGCAACTAATATGTGGCAGGGTTGAGGCAGGACCCCAGGGCTGGCAGAGCTGGGAGGATGTTACGACACAAAGAGGGGAGGAATTGGCCTAAGGTTTTCTCGGCCAGTCAGCAGCAAGGTGGGGATGGGAATCTGTAATTCTTGAACTCTTACACCTTTCTCCTGCTGGGCTGAGGGAGAGGATCCCTAGGTATGACCCTGGATGACTCTGTGGCTTCAGATGACGGATAACACTACAGGATGACCCCTGGGAGTGGCAAGGGCTGGCGAGAAGCACCCTAAGGGTTCAGGTAGCAGGACAGTGCCAGGCGGCCTGGGCTTGAAGCCCACCTGTGCCACGCATCAGCTGCGCAACCTTGGTTGGGTCCCTTTACCTCTCTGTGCCTCAGTTTCCTCAACTATAAGATGAAGGAAGTCTGGGTCAACAAGTAAAGGAAAAAAAGCACAGGGAGTAGTCGGAGACAATTTCTTTCTTTTTTTTTTTTTTTTTTTGAGAGACAAGAGTCTTGCTCTGTCGCCCTTGGTAGAGTGCCATGGCGTCATCATAGCTCACTACAACGTCAAAGTCCTGGGCTCAAGCAATTCTCCTGCCTCAGCCTCCCAGACTAGCTGGGACTATAGGCAGGTGCCACCACGATGCTAATTTTTTTCTATTTTTAGTACAGACGGCGTCTCGCTCTTGCTCAGCCTGGTCTCCAACTCCTGACTTCATGCAATCCTCCCACCTCGGCCTCCCAGAGTGCTAGGATTACAGGCGTGAGTGAGCCACCGCGCCTGGCTTGCAGACAATTTCTAAAAAATGTGAACTTGCTAGAGCTGACCTGGCCAGAGACAAGGGGAAGTGACTGAATCCTCACACTGTACCAAGGCACTGGGGCTAAGAAGTGCCAGTTCCCTGCTTCGTGCTCTCAGGGCTGCTGGAGAGAACATATGAGAAGGACGTCAGTAATCACAGCACCTGTCGCCTGAACCCCGTGGTACTTTACAGCCACCGAATCCTCATAGCCACCCTATGAAACGGGCTCTATTATGTCTCATTTTACAGGTGTGAAGACCAAGGCCTAGACAAGTCCTTCGTCCAAGTCCCACAGGCTGTGACTTGCAGAAGCAGGACTCGTGCCCAAAGTCTGCTCTTGGGATCACTTGGCTCTGAAGGGCCCAGGGACCAAGGGGCAAGGAGAGATGAGTTGGCCCAGAGCACTGCAGTCCTGGAGGAAGGTCTTGGGCCCCACAGGCTGAGCAGAACTTGGGCAGTGGTGGACGGTGCAGGTACAGCCCCATCTCCCCTGGGGTCCAGATGCTACATGTGGCCTCTTGAGCAGTCACACTATTTGTCTACTGCCTGCTAGGGCCAGCTCCATGAGGACAGGGCTGCGTCCTCCATCTCCACTGTGTGCAGCACCTGGCCCAGGCCCCAGCCCCTGGCAGGCACCCAGTGAGTGCTTGTTGAATGACTGAGTATCCCAGGCACCCCACTTTATGATCGCCAGACAGCGCAACAGTCAATAATCACTCCTGTCCCACTCAGGAGACTGAGGCTACGAGCGGAGGAGGGACTTGCCCAGGACCACCCAGGGCAGCCTGAATCTTGACTCTCCTCCAGGGACATGAGCCCAGGGACCACATCTCTCCTCCTCTGGCAGGAAGTGCCTACAAAAGACCCCAGAAGGTAGATGAGACTGAAGAGAGTGGACAGCATGAAGCATCTTGCCCAAGGTCTCACCAGGCAAGAGAAGGGCAGCTTCTCCATGGAATCCAAAGCCCCGACATGTGGAAACTTAAGGACCCTCCTTAGAGCTTGAGGGTTCTAAGCTTACCCTTTTACATATGGTAAAACTGATCCCCAGAAAAAAGGATGAGTTATATCCAGGGCCAGCACAGCAAGTGCAAAGGCCCTGAGGCTGCCACACAGTAAAAGCTAAGGACAGAGGGCTAAATAGGGAGATGGGGTTAGGCCAGGAGTTCGGATCCTGGGCCAGAGCAATTGGATTAGAAAGGTCTAGATGTCGTCTGGCTTGGGTTCTTAAAAGACCCCTCTGGCTGCTGGGGAGTGACTAGCCCGTGGCGGAATGGGTGGGATGGGAGTAGGGAAACCTGGGAAACTCAGACCCAAAACCTCCTTCCCAATCCCCCCCACCCCCGCCCACTTACATCTGATCCATCAGCAAATCCCTTTGAATCCACCTTCAAAATATAACCAGAATCTGACCACTTCTCACCACACTGTTGCTGTCCCCTGGTTGAAGCCACCACCCAGATGGCTTCCCCATCCTCTCCCTGCTCCTTCCTGGCCTCCAGCCTGGGGGAATCTGCAGAAACACAGGTCAGGTCACATCCCTCCCCTACTCTAAAGCCTTCCCTCCCACCCTCAGAAGAGAGAACTGACCTTGGCCCTGAGGTCTGCATGCTCCGGCCTCCCTGACCCTGTCTGGCCTTTGTCCCCAAGTCTCTCACCCGCTCTCCCTCTGCAGCAGCACACTCTTTTCCTCCGCTGCTCCTCAAACAACCCCTTACACTCTCACCTCCAAGCATTTACATGTGCTGAGCCCTCTGCCTGGAAGGCCCTTCCCCAGATGTCTGCAGGGCCAGCTCTGTCCCCTCCTTCCTGTCATCAGATGCCACCTCCTCTGGAGGCCTCCCCTGACCTCCTCATTAAAGTTGGCCTCGCAGCCCCTCCCATCACATACACAGCCCTTTCTCGGCTTCCTTTCCTCCAAAATTGGCATCACTTTCTAACTTGCCATTTAATTGACTTATTCATGCTGTTTATTCTCAGCTCACACGACATTAGTATTTCAGCTTCCTGAGGACAGGAATCTTTGAGTCGTCTGTGCCAAAAACAGCGTCTGGCACATAGCAGACGCTTAGCAACTATGTGCTATTAAACGCGACTGGATCTTGAGTGCTTCTCCTAACAATTCCAGGTGAGAGGTCACCTTAATCTCTTGCTACAGAAAAAAACTGATGTTCAGGGAAGGAAACACTTTGCTTGAGGTCTCAAGGCCAGGATACAGTGGGGCAAGGATTTGGACCCAGGCCCAAGCCTCCCACTCTGTCCGGCTCAGGCTGGGCGTGGGCTGGGAACAGGACCTCTGGGCTGGTGTGTGGTGGGGGCCCCAGGCGGAGGCTGGCAGGGCAGCGGCTCCTGCCAGGCCCCCTGCGGTCAGTCCCCTCCCCGAGCAGTCGTGGCAGGCCGGGCAGGGAGGAGGCGGTGGTGGCCCAAGCAGACCCACCTGCTGCAGGGTGGTGTAAGAGGGGCATTGGGAAAGGCCTGGGGCACCAGGTCCATTTACAGTTGCCCAGTCCTCAGAGCCCGAACGGCCATGGTGAGAAAGGAAGTCAGCAGGATCCAAAATAGGTCTGTGTTTTGGGAAGTGAAACTGGGTGCTGGGGACACAAGGCCAGAGGAAGACCTGGGCCTCCTGGGTGAGACTGTCGGGGGGTGGGGGTCTTTCCCTGCCTCCTTGGCCTGGGGATGGTGGGTCCTGGGAATGGGCTCAGGCCCTCTCACAAACCCGGACACCTCACTTTAGCTCTCTGATCCTCAGTCTTCTCATCTGTAAAAAGGGTGGTATCTGCCTCACTGGGGACTGGGAAGAAGTGGCGAGACCATGTCCCGAAGCCCAAGGCTGTGGTTCAAAAGATGGTAATGGTTATTGTGGGGGCTCCTCCTCCAGGAAGCCCCCCCCATCCAGGTCAGAGTGGATCTCTCCCTCCCAGGAATCTCTCTCTCTCTCTCAACTTCTTTTGGTTTCTGTTCACACATGTCTTTCCCACTAGAGGAGGCCGGGACTTCCTCTGAGCCCTCTTGGTGTCCCCAGTGCCAGGATAAGGCCTGGCCAGTGGGAGGGGTCGCACACGGGGGCAGAGGCTGGTGGTGCCCTAAGGGTCCACTGTCTGTGTCCCGAGAGCCAGCCCCTCAGGGGCAGACTGGGGTTGTGGCAAGGGGAGGGCGCTAAGGGTAGCTGAGTCATATTTCCTCCGAACCTCAGTTTGCTCATCTGTAAAATGAGGACACTTGGAAATGAGACTCATGGCTTCTCTGTCCCAGATTAATGACACATGGATCATCCAAGATGCCACTCCAGGTGCCTCAGAGTGTGCCTGGGGCAGGGCCCAGGTGACCCTGCATCCTGCCTTCTGCAGCCCCTCTCCTGCCCTGGTGAGAAGTAGGTCTTCAAAGCAGAAAAAGTTCCCAGGTGTAGCCGGGGACTTGCCACCAATCAGGAAGCTCCCTATACGACAGAGTCAACGAGCTACAGGGGGCCTGACATCATCCAGGCTTTACAGATAAAGCCCAGAGAGGTTAGGCTACTTGTCCGAGTTCACACAGCAAATTCAGGCAGAGCAGGTGGGGTGTCTAGCCCTCCTGATTTCCTCCCAGGGCTCATTCATGCTGTCTACCCTGAGTGAGCTGCTGGTCACTCAGAGGGGATATGTCTTCAAAGCACATCTTACACTCGCTACATCTCTACAAAGTGAGAATGAGACCGTCCACCTTACAGATGGGGACCTCAGCCTTTGGGAAGGGAAACCTCTCTCCCGGGGCCCTTCTCATCCCCCAAAAGCCCCACCCTTGGAGCTTCTTAAGGGCTCCTGGGGTCCCTTGAAGGCCAGGCCTTCAAACCTAGGGACCAACCTCGGGGCTGAAGCTCCTCCAGGAGGGACCCGCAGGGGGTCATGGCCGTCCTTCTCGTCCTGCCAGGCTCACCCGTGAGCCAGCCGCTCATGCACATTGCTGCCTGGAAGTCCCACTGTGCATCCAACTGGACAGACTCAGAATAATGAGAACACCTGACATGGCATTTGCTGCGTGCTGGGCCCTCTTCTAAGGGCTTTATTGACCTCGAGTCGCTTGAGTCTCCCAGTATTTCCACGAGGTCAACCCCAATGAATAGCCTCATTTTGCAGATGGGGAAACTCACGCACATCCCAGACTGAGCTCCACAACTGAAACCTGCTCCTCTCTCAGTTCTCAGCCCAGGCGCCCCTGACACCCTGAGAGACGGTGCTGAGAGCTGGGAGTCACTCCTGACACCGCCCACTGCCTCTCCCCGCACAGCTTGTCAAATCGACCTCTTCATTTGGCCGCTAACCTGCTCTGTGAACTGAGAATAGTAACTGAACCTTTCTGTCCAACAGGATAACAGCCCAGGCCGGTGAAGGGTACTGCAGAGTTGCAGGGACTCGCCATCCCTGCCGGGCTGTGTGACCTTGGCAGGAGAACCAACCTCTCTGGGCTGCAGTTTCCACGTCTGTAAAGTGGGGATGACAACACGGTTCACTGCCTAGGGTGGTGGGGAGGATTCGGCGACCCCTGCTCTCTCATCTTGCTCCAGCAACTCTCCCCCCCTCTCAGAACTCAACCCTAACAACATTCAAACTGCTAGTTGGTCTTCTACCTGAGCCCACACCCGCTCCTCTACTGTCCCGTTTTTCTCCAGCCCCTGCAGGAATCATGCCTGTCCTTGCTGTCCCAGTGTCGCTCTCCCCCGCTTCTCCCTTGAACTCAATCCCCCCAGGTTCCCCCACCCCCACTCCCACGACACTGGCCAAACCCAGCGCCACCTCTCAGCCCTCCTCGCAGGGACTGCAGCAGCACTGGAAGCAGCCAGCACCCTGCTCCTTGCTCCTTTGACACTGTCCTCTCCTCTCCCCCGCATTGCCCCAGCGGCCCCTTCTCAGCCCTTTTCGGCCTCTTCTCCACCAGCTCTTGGAGGGGAGGGACTGCAGCCTCAGTCCCTGGTCCCCTGTTCCTTTCCATCCTCCCTGTCTGGCTTCAAAAACAGTTTCTCTGCTGGCAAAACCTCCACGCTGGTATCAACAGCCCGGACGGCTCCCCTGAGCTCCAAGCCACGCATCCGGCTTCTCCGGCTTACCTCGCTCCCGTCTGACCTCCGATATTTGCACATTGATCTCCCCGTGGCCCTGCCAGACCCAGCGCTGCTCACAGCCTGCACCCTCTTTCTGTCTCTGCCTCTCACTTCATTTCTCTCTCTGTCTCTGTCTCTCTGTTCTCTGTGTGTCTCTTTCTCTCTCTGTATCTTTGTCTCTGTCTCTCTGACTCTGTCTCTCTCTGACTGTCTCTCTGTCTCTCTCTCTCTGATTCTCTCTCTCTTTCTCTGTGTCTCTGCCTCTCTGATTCTCTCTCTGGCCCTCTGTCTCTCTGTGTCTCTGTCTGTCTCTATCTCTCCGACTCTCTCTCTGTCTCTGTCTGATTCTGTCTCTCACGCCCCACGTTGCTGCATCAGCAAATCCCGGGCTCTGACTTCCAAACACTCCTCAGTTTCCAGCACTCCTCACCCTCCCGGGGGCCTCCCCTGAACCAGCCTCCATTGTCTCTCACTGGATCGCAGCCCCAGCGGCCTCCCTGCTCCCGGGCTTCTGCCCTGGCTGCCTCGGTCTGTTCTCCACACGACAGCCAGAGGGACCCTTCAGAGGAGAGTCCGCTGTGTCCCGGCCTGCGACGGCTCCTGTGTCAGTCAGAGCAGCCCAGGCCTTGTAAAGATCTTGCAGCCCAGCACTCCCACCCCTATGGCCTCTCCCCTCCCAGGTTCCCCTGCTCTGGCTCCTGCCCCCTGGGAAGTTCTTCCCCCAGCCAGGCCCTGCCCCTCACTTCTCTCAGGGCCTGGTGCGGAGGTCTCACGGGGACTCCCCGTGCCCTCGCCTCGGTTCTAACCACAGCCTGACACTTCCCCACTTTCTTCCTTTCCCCTCCTCTCATACCATACATTGTGTCTCGTGTTTACAGTGGTTCTGCCCAGGAGGGCAGGGGTTTCTGTCCCGTGTTCACGCTGCCTTCCTGGGTTCAGAGCAGGGCGGGCGCCAGCCTGCATCAGGGGCTGAGCCACCACTGGCGTGAGTGCCGGGATGGACACGCCAGTGAGAACGCAGTGCCCGAGCTCTGCCTGTGATAAATGTGACCCACCCGCCCCGCCCCGCTGCAGGGCCTGCTAGAGGCCTCCTGCTCTCCCAGGGCTTTTTCTGGGCTTCTCACTGTCCCTCTGCCTCCCACTCATCCTGGGCTCCATTCAGACCCTCTCCATTCTCCACAGTGGACTCCAAAGGGTCTTCAAAAACCCAGAAGCAATAACACCATCCCCTTCCCAGCCCTCTAGTGCCTGCCCGTGGCCCTCAGGATAATATCCTGAGTCCCTGCATGCCATGGAGGGCCCTGGAGACCAGGCCCCTGCCACCAACCCTACCTCTTCCTCCCCCGCCAGCCCTCGCCCCCTCCCTGGGCCCTGGCGGCTGTCCACTGCCCCAGCAGGCGCCCTCACACCCCGGCTAGCAGACTCTGGGCACAGGGGCCATGCTTCCCAGGGGCCTACCTTGTACAGGCGCCACGAGAGGAGCTCTTGGGGACGCGCATAATCTCCAACAACCCACAGTGGCAACACCAGACTTTATTAAGCACCTACTATGTGCTGGGCACAAAGAACAGACCAATAAGAAGACACACAAGGCTGGGTGCTGTGGCTCACACCTGTAATCCTAGTATTCCAGGAGGCCAAGGCAGGAGGATCACTAGAGCCCAGGAGTTCGAGGTTGCAGTGAGCTATGATGAGGCCACTGCACTGAAGCCTGGGTGACAGAGTGAGACCCTATCTCGAAAAATGAAAAAAAAAGAAGAAGAAGACACGACTTGACCTTGCCCACCCGAGGCACATTCTAGGGAGAAAGACAGAATATACCTCCTCAGGGCTTCTGCCCACTCACCGATCCCACAGACCCCAAACTCTGCCTCTGCCTCTTCAGATCCCGCTCAAATGCCACCGTCTCTGTGCAGCCTCCCTGACCACCCAGTCTGACATGCCATGTCCCCCCAAGCTCACCACCTCCTTCCTGCTTGCTTTGCCTTCCTCTGTCTCACTCATGAGCCTGTGCCCTCTGGGCAGGCGGGCAGGGGCCGTCTCTTCTGTTCCCAGCTCGATCCCAGCACCGAGGACAGTGCCAGGCACAGAGGAAACGTTTGCAGAATAAAGGAATGAAATCTGCGGGTACTGTGAGGATGCACGCATGGTAAAGACATATGGAGTGACGGGTGGTCTGGGAGGTCTCTCTGAGGAGGTGGCATCGGGCAGAGACCCCAGAGGTGAAGGACTGAGCACGTGGAGGAAGAACGCCTGGGGTAGAGAAAGTGGTAAGTGAATTGCAAAGGGCCCGAGACAGGGCTGAGCTTGGGGTGTTCAGAAAACAGCAAGTGAGGCCGGAGTTGAGTGAACCAGGGGAGGGTGGGGTGGATGGGGACCAGGTTGGGGAGAAGTTTTACTAAGCCCTTTTGCAGGAGGGTAAACCGAGGCTCAGGAAGCTTAGTGCTAAGTCAAGTCCAAGGCCAGAAAACAAGGAAGCCGCAGAGGCAGGACTAAACCTGGCTTGCTGGGAGGCCAGAGACTGGGGACTCCCCTCCCCAACTGGGCCTCCCCACCGAACTCTGGGGCTCCCCCATGCTCTGCTTATTAATAGCTAACCCAGGTGGGGCCCTGCTGGGTCAGGAGCCTCCAGGTATTGGCTCAGCCCAGTGGCCTCCAGGGCAAAGCCCGGAGAGCGAGTGAGTGAGCCAGGGGCCAGCTGGGGAGCAGCTGGAGCCGTGTTCCTGCCCCCTGGAGCTGGGCCATCACGGTTCAGGGGAGGCCCAATTTGCTGGGACCAACTGGCCGGGCCATCCCCAGCCAAGGGCCTAGAGACCACAAGGACATCAGACCAGGTTGCCCCTTCTTAGAACCTCCCCAGGGCAGGCGCCAGGAGGCACTGACTGTCTGCAGCTGGGACTGCAACTTTCTCCCTCCCCTCCCTCTGTGCACATTGCCTGTGGGTCACTCCCTGCTGTTCCCAAAGTGGCCGAGCTCATTCCTTCCCTCCACAGGGCTTTTGCCCTGGCTGGTCCCTCTGCCAGGGACTCTACCCCACTCCTGTGTGGCTGACTCCTGCCCCGCCTCAGGCCCCAGCTCAGTGTCCCCTCCTCCAAGGCCGCCTCTGACCACCTGTCTAAAGCAGGCCTGCCCCTGCCACTTCTTACTCTCCATCAGAGGGCCCTTTTAGGTCTTCCCTGGCACTTCACAGAAATGACAGTCATCCCTGTCATCTGTGACCTATCTATTGCCAATGCTCCTATTCCCTCACTGGGGTGTCAGCTCCCCAAGGATAGTGCTCCCTGGAGCCTCCCTCAGGCCTAGCACTCAGTAGATGATCAGTAAAGATGTGTGGAATGAGAGCATGAGTGTCTACCCCCTTCATTGTACAGAGGCAGCAATCGAGGTTCAGAGAAGGTGAGTCACTTGCCCAAGGGTACACAGCAAACCAGAGGCAGAACCAGAGCAGGAGCCCAGCTCAGTTCACTTGACTCTGCAATCCAGTGCTCTGCAGCCTGTACCATAACTAGCACCCAGGGCTCAGCCAGCCCTGCCCCAGCCTTTCTGCTATGACCTCTACCTCTAACTACTCATTTTTGGCTCTGGAGAGAAAGAAGTAGGTAGGAAAGGTGGAAGGAGGCAAAGACGCAGCATGAGGACCAGAGATGTGTGGGTCCTCAGGGCTCACCTAGTTCCATCTGGCAGAGCCCAGCAAGGGTGGGCACCTGGCCAGGGACCTCTAGGCCCGCAGTCCAGTCTGGCTCTTGCTTGCTTGAACTGGAAGGGGTTAAATTTTGTGCTTGGCTCCTGGCTTGCTGTGGACCGTAGCTGGGACAGAACATCTGTCTGTTGCTATGGTTGCCATACACTTGAAGAGGATGGCTGGGTAATTATGGCAAACGCCGCTGAGCGAGTGAACGGGTGCCCGGAAGTGGCTTGGGACCCTTGCCCACCCAGTGCAGTGGCAGGCTGCTGGACCCTAGCCTGGCCGGGTCACTGTGGAGCCCTGTACCCACGCTTGGGCTCCTGGGCTGGTGCAGGAGTCAGCTGGAGCCACCTTGGCCTTTGCATAATGAATGGGCCTGGCCACAGAGCCCCTGGGAATCCCGGAGCAGGCCAGACACTGGTAGCCTTGGGCACCAGGGCCTGTGGGCAGTAAGCCTGCTGGCATGGGTGGTGGGCTCTGATAGTGCCCCAGTGCTTCTGTGTCCTCCCCTGAGGGAGAAGCCCTGTCATCCGTGTCTGGCCCGGGTGGCAGCAGGCGGAGAATGACCACCTACGCCCTGCCCTCTCTGTTCTGCCTGCTTGGGGGTGAGCTTCAGCTTCGTCATCTGCTCATGAAGGATAAGAGGGCCTCCCTGGCAGAGCTGCAGGAGGCCTGCGTGGGATAGGGCCCGGGGCAGAGGTGGCTCTGGGACAGGAAATGGTTGCCCCAACCTTGCTCAGCAGGCAGCTGGTGAACTTCAGGCTGCCGTGGATTTATAGTGTGATCCCATAGAAGGGCTGGAGGTTGCTTGGCACAGCGGCCAATCACACCATTTGTGCTTGGATCCACCCTTGCCCAGCCAAGCCGGGGGCAGGCAGAGGAGCTTGCACCACGGAGGGTCGCCCTCCCCACCCAAGGCAGGGGGCTCAGCTTCCTGAAGGCTCTATGCAGGCTCACAGGCCGGCAGACCCCGGAGCCTGAGCGATGCTGGCTTCCAACTCCCTGTGCAAGCGCCGGTGAGCAGAGGCTGGGCACCCTCCCCAAGGTCACCCTTACAGGCTCCTGGCTCTTCCCCATGCCACTGCCCCCTCCTCCTGGCAACTTCTCTTCTCTCCTCCCATCTGCCTCCCTCACATAACAATCACAATAACAACTTACATAGTTCCAGACACCTAGCTCTACGCACAGTAGCTTATTCCTTCAATGACCTATGAGGAAGGTGCCATTTTTAATGCTGTTTTCAGAGGGAAATTATCATGGCATGAAGCTGGAAAGAGATCTTCCCAAGTTCCCCTGGCTGGTAAGTAGCACAGCCCAGAAGCTCCAAACAGGGCCACTCTGGGCACCAACTCCTTTTCTGTCTACCTCCCTCTAAGGATGACCTCCTTGAGGGCCCAGATAGTCTGGTTCTTCTATTTCCCCAACTCTGTGCACAGAGCAGGCACATACACACGTTTACCTTTCCATTCACGCGTGGGTGCATTCATTCATTCAGTATGCATTCCGCACCTCATATGTGCCCTATGCTGGGTGAATCAATGGACCCTCTTCCCTGCACTGGGCAGTCCAGAGGCCCAGGGGACATCTGACCCCAGTGCACAGAGATTTGAGTGAAGGATTAAAGTCACTCTGGCAGGCCGGGCGTGGTGGCTCACACCTGTAATCCTAGCACTCTGGGAGGCCGAGGCAGGCAGATCTCCCACGGTCAGGAGTTCAAAACCAGCCTGAGCAACAGCGAGACCCTGTCTCTACTAAAATTAGAAAGAAATTAATCGGCCAACTAAAAATACATATATAAAAAATTAGCTGGGCATGGTGGCACATGCCTGTAGTCCCAACTACTCGGGAGGCTGAAGCAGGTGGATTGCTTGAGCCCAGGAATTTGAGGTTGCTGTGAGCTAGGCTCATGCCACAGCCCTCTAGCCTGGGCAACAAAGTAAGACTCCATCTCAAAAAAAAAAAAAAATGAATAAGAGCAATTCCTACATGTTACTTATATTCCTAAAATGAAAAGTTTAGGAGAACAAGAAAGAGATAAATGTCTGAGATTAGGATTTCTGAATCTTTTACTGTTTCCCCGTTGTGTACATAACCACCAGGCCCACCTTTGCCACTCCCTCCCTCTATCCCTGTGAGATGTCCCTAAAAGAAATAGACTCACAGAAGACTAGACAAAGGAATATTTCATTTTTTGGCTACTTCAACCTTCAGCTTACATATTTAAAATAGGAATAATACTAATTCCTATCTCTTACATTATAGTGAGAAT